>JAOPJI010063315.1:0-46524 GCA_027122695.1 Merluccius productus
AAAGGAAACTCCATTTAAATCGACATATCCTTGCGAAAATGAAGTAATAAATACTTCTCGTGCATGCGCGCACGTGGAAAATCTTAGTAATATTATTCATTTATTGTTACTCTGTCTATTTTCTGCAAAATTATGCTCATTATACCACCTATATATTTTAGGATGCAAAGAAAGAATTACTAGTATTGTATAACAATTTTGTTAGGCGAAGATTAATTAAATTGTTTATTATAAATTTATTAAGTGCAAAAAATTAATTATACTATACTATCAAGTGCACTGGGAGAAAATTTTAGAGGTAAGATTTTTCTTCCCAATTTTATTAATCTTCAATATCAATGTATATCAATATATTTATCTCTGTTTATGCATTTAAAAAAAGCATCTAAAGTGATTCACATTACCATACCATTCTGTTTATTCAAATATGCTGATGTTGAAATGTAATATCAGGAGGTTTTTTAAATAGTGGTTTTAAAATGGAGACTTCAACATTTTAATAGGACTTTCGCACATAGGCGCGTGCGCGTCAACATTATTGAGTAATTTTTGTAAAGAAATATTACTTTTAAAGAATTTTCCTTTTACTGACAAAATTATATTATTTTTTACTTTTAAAATATGCCAAAAAATTCTGGGGTCCAAATGGACCCCATTTTACTCAGTGTGTCTAACTCTGAGCTACTTAGAAGGTTAATAATGGCAGTGGTCAATACTTTAAATTTTTAGTGCTATCAACCCATGCTAGTTAAATAAATAGTTCCATTTTAGGGCCCAATTGTTGACAACATGCATATTATTACGGTTACTTATGAATAATTTACTTAATTAGTTTAAAAACCTATACCGTATATACTCGCGTATAAGACGCACCTTTTTTACAAGAAAGATAACCTCATAAAGACCGTGCGTCTTATACTCGCGATATCTGCGGAGGGAAACTAAAACTAACTCTAGTGATAAGGTATTATATTTATTTCATATCAAATATTATTACTTTAATTTTTAAATATATGTATCGAAACATTAAATTAATTTTTTTAATTACGCATGTTTAAAAAAATATCTTCATTTTTATTTTTACCATAAAATAAAAGTCTTTTTAATTAAGGTCATGCACTTTACTAAAAAGCTACGTTCGTATAATGCTTCATACAAGTTAAAAGTATAACGTATGCTTTTGAATGTAAAAGCAATCGAAAAACTGTCAATTAATTTGGAATTTTCGAGAAATGTTAGTGACTGGTGCAATGTAGTTGCAAAACTTAAGAAATGGTTCACTCTAAAAAAGCAAATCGTGGGTTTATATCTAAGTTCGATGACAGAAGATGTAGAATCCTACGCTGTTAAAGTGTTTAATTATATAAATTTTTCTTGTTAAATAGTAGCAAGAATTTTAAAAAATTTTCAATCATTTGATATTAAGGCATTGATTTTTCATCATGCGTCTTATACTCGAGAATATATACATATATTGCATACAAACAATAAACTTTTCAATAAAACAAACTACATGAATAGTTTAAGTTTTAACTGTCCCTCTGGTTCTTTGTCAATCATTTGTTTGAGTGACTATGACAAAAATCGTCGGTCGCTACATATGAACAAAAAATGATGTTCAAGAAAATCATAAAATATCAAAAGAGATGGTTAAAGGTCGCCAAAAAGTTCTTCATCATCAATATCCTCCCATTGATCGGTCAACTCAGGAAGGAGGGTCAATTTTTGCGTTTTCAAATTCGACTTGTTCGTAATGTCGTCATCTAGCGCATCTGAATGGTGCGATCACTTAGAAAATGTGTAAAATAAAACGGTACCGAATTCGTCGAAAAGTTCATCGTTAAAAACCTCATTCAACAATTCCAACTCGCTGATGTTGGTGTCGTCTGTACACAGCGCATTAGGTGCAGTCTTGTAGTATTGTGTTTGGATGTCATTCACAGTGCAAGTGCTTGCAGAGTGGATGAGGTCATCTTCGTCGAACACTTCATCTTGGCGAAGGAGCGATGGTGTCAGTTGTGTTAACCCTAGGTTTTCGAGGACAACACTGGCTTCACACATAAAAAAGTCATGGATATTGTTCTAAGCGTAACTGACAGTTAACCAATTGTCCATTATATAAAAATTGTGTTATTCCAATAAAGCACGCTAGGAAATAAATGTATTGATGTACATTGTAGGTATGGTGTGGATTGGTGACGAGTGCACTATCACTTAGAATGGAAATGTAGTTGGGCGTGATTTGGGCCAGCGATAGCTCCATAAGTATGATGGCCATGATGCTGTCCATGAGCGAGATGGACTTGTGCATCATTAGCTTTGCATGTGCAGTGGCTAAACGAATCAAACTCTCGAGCAATCGCAACGTCGTTCTGGACGCATCCACAACATTTCGAGTGTCATCTCTGCGGTGTTTATAGTAGACTTTCAAAACTCTAAGTGATAAAAACCTCATGTGTGGTTGTGTATGTGGATATTACAGTGCAGATTCAGAGGTGAAAATCGGAGTCGAGTCTTTCACTATCTCGATGTAATGGCGCAGTTGGTTCAACGACCATCGCTTCTGGTAGTTATGCAAGTGTTGGTCTTCTTCAGTCCAATCGTCGTCGTCAGTTGTGTTGTTGGTCGCTTGTTGCAGGATGTACGAGGAAAGTTGTCTGTTCCATTCGTCGTCGTCGTAGAGATCTTTGATCACCAGTATCAAGTCGAATCGACTCAACAGAGCACTCGCGACACCGAGATTTTCGGTGATGGAGAGCTGATCGTTGTAGTACTTGCCTCCTTTGGCATTGGCTGCGGCGATAATCGAGGACCGCGTTCGCATCTGAGCTACTACCCCCGCTTTCGCTATGCTTATACTTTGTTGTTCCATCGCCTCGTGGATGCCTAGTGGGAGTTTCAGAGGCAATTCAATTGGCATTAGAACTTACAAACAAGGTCTTTCTCTTTAATACAGTTAAACTCGTCGATGCAACAAATACCGCCGTCACTAAGCGGGAGAGCTCCAGCTTCGAGTGAGTACTCGCCAGACGCATCGCGACACACTGAAGCCGTCAAACCTGCCGATGTTGAACCTGTGCCTGTGGTGAAAACGGATCGGTTAACCAGTTTGCAAGCCCATTTCAACAGTTGGGACTTGCCAGTGCCTGGGTCGCCCACTAGCAAAATATGCGATTCACTTCTTGTTCGTGCGCCTGTGTTCGAGTCCACCAGAGGCACGCCTCCAATTATCGACAGTAGAACAGCCAATCTCAAGTGGAACATTCCGTACAGCTAAATTTGCAATGTCACCGTAAATTATTCAATGGACTTAAAAGGTTGATCTAAATTTTTAATTTTGATGCTTATTTGATTGATTTCCACGTGCAACAAAGCCCAAAAATTCAAAGGTTCATGAAGTGTATCATGCACAAATTTAATAGGAACACACCGATAGTCAGGATGGAAAAACGAACATGATTACCTGGGGACAAAAACTGGAAATTATATTTTCGCGTCCGTTGAACGGCTTGATAAAGTGGAATTTCCAGTAATTGATGTAGTAGCGAATCAACTTATTTTGTTGGTCCTGGTCATCTCGGTCCGCCAACAAATCTTGATTGGCGCGATCTTCATTGTTGACAACCATGTTGTTGACAATCAGTACCAACTCGACCACACAGCGTTCACCAACCACTATCGAATTCAACCGGTACCTGGGCATGATGACGCCGTACAACGTGACATTGTCGCCTGGTTGACATCTGTCCACATGGTCGTGCTGAATAATGGCCCACATAGATCGTGGGATGGAACGGTTGTGTTTGTTGTTGTCGTTGGGAAGTTCTTGGATTTTGATCTCTTGGTAATCGACATATAACTCGTCTGCTCGTTTATCACGGTTGCTTTGCGTAAAGTTCACATTTGAAGAATTGAGAAGAGCGAATCTGGTCGAAGAGCACCCTTCACTTGACGCTGAAGTGCACACGGTCGGCGGTTTTTGAGCTTTCAAGCTTATTATATTGCTGGACCGCACCACAGTGATGTTGTTGCACTTGCAACAAACGTACGTCTGTTGACATGCATACACTTTCACTGGAAGCATCTTGACGACCATTCCTTTGATTATCTTGAAACAATTGATGTCGCTACTTTTGGGGATGGTGGTTGACACACTGAATACAGGCAACGATTGATCTCCGCAGTTGTCACTCGAAAGGTCACATTCGGGGAACTGGTTGAGACGCCCGACTATTTGCAAGTTGCCAGTTGGGCTGATGGAGACATTGTCTTGGTTCCTGTCGCCAAGACACAGCGAAAGCAGCTTCTTGGTCGCCCCTTGGAGCAGCTCGTAGAACTGAATGGGGTCCAACTTGAAAAGTTGCACAATACTTGGGTTCTCAACAAAGAGACTATGAGCGGACACCTAATAACACTTACATTAGGTCAATAATTAAAACTATTCGTTCGTTGTATTGATCCAAAATTAGTTAGTCCTTTGAATGCTTATGTCGTCGTCTGACAGGTTTGATTATATCGCAAATTATGCCCATTTTTCTAGTTACTTCATAATATTTTCACGATAAATTGTAAATAAATGTTTATCTATTAATCCAATTTAATTAATTATCTAAAATAATTGATTTCGTACCGTCAATTTTAATTAATCTTTTTTGCGCTCAAATTTTAAGAAAATCCACACGTAAAAATGTAACACATGCGAACAATTTTTTCGATTTAAATAACTAGCTACGAACCACAATCAAAAAACAACCTCACAGTAATGGCTATTTTCATGTATCAAATTAATCCTTAACCACATGTACGCTTGCGCGAAATCCATTCTTAATCCGACCAACACCTATTTCTAGAGAAGGTACAAAGTTTAGATTTGAGAATCTAACGTATTTAATTATTTCTTAATCCACAAGTGCTAGGGATGAGTCACAAATAATTAAATACTGGAAAAACTGCGCGTTCAGGATTAATTTAACTCGTAGCCATAGTCACGTACATTTATTAGGTTATTAAAGGTCGATTGTTTTTATTAAAGTACTAATAGCTATGAGATGCCACTTACGTAAAGCGAGTGTGTAATTATTTTGTTGTTGTAGTGGCCGGTTTCCCTTTTTTCAATGATTTCCCTCACTGCTGCGCTGTACGTCGCTCGGAGATGGCAATAGAGAGTTGAGAAGTGTCCATCGACGGTTTTTTCTGCTGTGGGTTCATTTTCAAGTCCCGGGAGCATCGCGAGGTTTTCCTTTTGCGTGGGAAATATGTCAGGCGTGCGCGCGCTTTTAATATTTATTTATTATATTTTCATTCGCGATTAGAATAATAGGTATTTAATATAATAATATTAATATAACAGGGCTTTTAAGAAAAATTTGATAATATTTTAAGTTATGATTAATATAATAAATCAAAGTGGTGGTTTAAACAAAAGAAACTACAATAAAATTTTTGAAAATTATCATTTTTCAGAAATTACTCGATAACTGATGCAAACGGATTTTAATTTAAAATTTTATCTCCATTCAAGGATATAACATTTTCAAATAGCTCTGATCATTCAAAATATAAAGGCAATTGATCAAACATTTGTGTACAATGATTGAAAATTATTTCGCCATTAACGTCGTTAATTCTTAACACAATTGAAAGAAGCAGTTGAGGACATTAGCAACAGAGTTAATCTTTTTAAAAAATAATGAATTTTCGTTCTTATATAATTTGTATGTGTGTAGATTGAGTGAGCAAATAGAGTTTCACTTTGGAAGCACTATGCCATGCCCAGCACTAATCATTGATACTTATTATCTGATAATGCAATTATTTAGATCTTTACTCAAATTGATAATTAATGAGATAGCTCAATGAAACAATGCTATCCGTGCCTACACATAATTGAGCATATCACAGAGTTGATAGTATCCTCTAGTAATAACCTATGAACTGATAAAATAGTTGATTTAGTTGAATCGCTCTAAAGTCGAGTAGAATTTTTGGTAGTATTAATGAACGTGCAAGTTTTCGATATGAGATTTTGGACAGCTTTCATTTTGGTTGTCATATGTATATTGTTGTGGTTAGGTTATTCACTGGATTTTCTACACGTTTAAGGTATGGGGGAATGGAATAATTGTTTTTTGAGGCGCGACATAAATTTGAAACATGATAGGGTTACTCTTTTCGCTCTTTCTGAAGTTACACTTGGTATTTGTAGTTTTCTGTTAATGTCCCTGCCCAACTGCAGATTGAAGATGCTTTGAGTAATATCAAAAAGAAATACAAGTACAGTAGGATGGATTTGGTAATCGAATTATGTTAGAGTGATAATGGACTAATTATAGAAGGAAATCATTCGCAGAGCACAGTCAAATTTGGTGAATTTTGTGAATGAGTTCCCAGAGCCCAACGATCTTTGCACACGGTATGCCAAGTGTAACAACAACGAACGTATTGTCACTTTTCAATTGAAACTATTGTTATTAAACTAATCAATAAAGTCAACTTTTTCCTGGTTCCACAATACTGCATGCCATGCTTGGTACCATTTGACGCCTTACTTATCTTAATTTAACGTAGCAAGTGTTCTTCCTGCACTTTTTCGGGCTCCCAGATTCTGAATTAAGTTCATTCAGTGACGCCCATTCACATCGTAGGTTACACAGACGGACAGGCACTGTACATCCACATTATTGCAAACTCTCTTGTAGATACACACGTTGCACTTTTCTTTTAGACTGAAGCAGAGTCTATTAAGAATGCGAAAGATCTCTGCATAACTGACAGCTACTGCCCAAGAAGCATACTGGGTAGTTTTTGCATGAATTTGTCTTTTTGACTATTGTGCTGACTCAATGTAGATCCTATAGAACACGAAATAAACTTTAGTCATATTTTGGGTCGAGTCAACACAACTACTGTTAGGAGAGTTACTATCGAGATGGAATATTAAACCTCATGTTTAAGCTATTATACATTAATTAGCTTTCAACTATATAGGTCTTTTCATTTATTGCTTTCCAGATGTTTCTATGCGTAAAAAAATTGAAAACGCATTCTTTCCAATGTAATAAAACACTTAAATTAAACTTTTACTTAAAAAAATAATAAACAATGCTATTCTTTGGAGCTAATATCTTTTAAATATCAATCGTTTGTTGGAATTTAGTATATGTATGTTATTGATAAATCGATCAGCGATAGGTTAGAAATTGTGTCAATAAAAGCAATTCCATAAAATGTACTTATGATTACTGTATTAGATTATCTACGTTGCGAAATTATCTTAACGTGTTTCTTTGAAATCCGCATTAAAAAGCACTACTTAGATGAGTGTTTTATCAGTATTAAAAAAATTACCCAATTAAAAGGATTAATTCGTGATCTGATGGATGGTATTGTAAGGATGTCTTATTAATTGTTAATCAAAATGAGTTTTGATAAGCGACATCTCGTGTAAAAGGACACCATATGGTGCGAGTTTATCGTGGATCGCATTAAAATGCACGTTTTGGGGAAAGCGTGTGGATTTTGCATAAGCAGAAAGTACTACATCAAATTTCGCTACAGTAAATTCAACACAAAATTGAACTATCACACGAGATAACTTATGATTTTATTTTTATAATTTCTTCGATAATTGAACGCCTTAATCAATTTAGATTGAGCAAAAAACAAAAAATTGGGATTGCACAAATATATCTTTAATTTTATCATGAAGTATCTCCCTTGGAGCTACATAAGTGAGCGTCTGCAATAAGCCATCAATGTGAATATCCCGATTTGGACTCTACCATTGATATTGGCGAAGTTCGAAGGCAAACTACTTGATTAAAACTTAACTACCAATTAAATTATCTTAATGGGTGTATTCAAAAGTAACAAAATGAGATTTGCAAATTTCACATATATCTCAATTAGAATGCACTAAAAACAATAGTTCTAAACGCTATGGCGATTGTAGAGTTTTCCGCGCTATATTCGCGTATTAGAATATGAAAAATAGGCAAAGATCAACAATATTGATTTCTTTCATTATAATAATAAAAATAAATTATTTTTATATTAATAGTTAATTGATAAAAAAGTATCGTATTAAATCAATGTGTTTGAGTTTTGATGGTTGGTGATAAGATAAGTAGCTACTATTTAAGTAGCTTTTTTTCGGATGCTCCCCACTACACAGTTATCGATATGTTTGGCATCTTCTTCCTTACACTATTATGTATTTGAAGTTGTCGATTTTTTAAATCATTCTACACATATAGGTTATGTTATAAAGGTTCAGACACAACGCGTAATACATCCATTTCAAAATTTATTTTCAATTTAAGCCTCGATTATAGTTAATATTGTCTCCAGCAGCGTTGCGAGATATGTCTCTAGCTACATATTCACTCATTCCACACACATTGTTCACTGATCCCACAAAAGTATAGTCTGCATTACTATAGCAATCTATTTTCCTTGGATTAGACTCAAATACTTAACAATGCTCCATTGGATTTTGTTGCTTTCATAAATGATTCCAAACTCAAGGACGTATTCTGCGACAAATTCAGTGATTGTGATGGACATACTAGTATGGTTGGTGGGTGTTGACGAGTAAATACTTTGCGTATCTAGTTCAAGGCTTAAGAAATCCCAAATCCTGCTTTTCGTGTTTAGTACAAATTGTTATTATGGAGTTAAAACAACTGCTCTGATGTAGGAGACTCTAAGTAAACACTGCTTTAACACTTCTTTCCAAACCAACAACCCTCAAAGTCTAACACTAGAGCAAATCTCTTTGGACGTCAATGTAAGTGTTCAAGATGGGGTACCGATTTTAAAGTTCTTAGGTCCACACAATGTGCATCACAGAATCACAAAACAGTTGTACCGGTGCAACCTTATGTCCCCAACTGGGAAGTATTGGATAGAATTTTAAACTATGCTTGCTTGAATGATCATTTCACCTTTAGATCTGGCGGAAGAAACTGCTCCAGGTCAGCGTGGTCCCAGTAATTCATTCACTACCCATAATCAAACATACAGTTAACTAGGTGGATGTCCAAACGGACTTGTTTGCATGCGAACAGGCGGCCAGTTGAAAGAGTTCATTTCCAGAGTCACAGGCCTCAAAGTCACGGGAATGACCCTGACCTGTGAACTTTAACAACACTTACTCACTAAATTCACCTTCACTTTTCCACTACTTCTAACCTGCTTTTTTTGCAACTTTTATTTCATATATTGAGACAACAACATAATTAATAGAATATGTTATATTTTGTTTAGTAACCGATTGTTGGAGATAGTTCATTCAATTCTTTAAAGTCCGTAATTGTTTTTACATCAAATTATATTTTTTCATTTATTTATATTTGTTGAAGTGCACAATATTGGGTCAGTGTTCCACTTTAATAAAGAATAAATTTAGCATATAAACAATTTAATTTTCGTTAATTGTAATGTCAGATATTCAATTATAAATTAAATTTACGAATGATTTTTTAATTTTTTTAATCGATATATAACCAACTTAACTTTTTGGGCATCAATTTGAGATATTGCAACTACAAATCATAATAGTAATTTAAAATTTATTTTACTTGTTGAAATAGAATTTGATTCAAATTGTGGATAAGAAACAAAATCCAACTTGCAAAGAATTGAGTGACTTTTTTACCAGTAGGTGGTATGTATATAGTCGTGCAATCGACTAAAATAGTGATAATAAATAATATATTAACCAAAAACAGTAGAGTTACGAACAATTTTTGTTTGACTTCTAATTCACGGGTTCTTTAATGAAGGTTAATTGTGATCAATACTATCAAATTAAACTGCTATAACGACCAATATCGAGACGTTAAGCTACACAAATATTCACTCCAGTTTAGTTTGAAATTTGTTTATGTTGAATGAATATGTCAACCACTAAATAATCCTCCTCCAAAAAAAATTGATATGCCCACTTTTGAATAACAATTTTGAAGTAAACAAGGTTGACACGAAAAATAAAGATTCGTCACAAGTAAGTTTGAAATTAAAAATAATCTGATTTTATTTTGGTGACAAGCAACGTTGAATAAATCAAAGGTTTTTACCCTGAGCAAATTCACTTAGAGCAATGAAATTAATTTGTCACTTTCAAACCCCTAATTAATAATTCTTACAACTTAACCAACTAAACATTAAATATACAATTTCGCAGTCTGTTCATATTATGAAATGGATAAGGACTGATTGACGAAGACCTCAACCACCTACTACTTGATTGGAAGGTAAAATTGTAAAATACTGTTTAATATAAAAATGTAATTTTAGCAAAAATAATAAAAGAATTATTAATTTTATTTTATTTTAATCAATCTTCTAGTCATCGTTATCAAATCATTATCTAATTGAGACTATCGTTCATTGATTTTAGGTTACAAGTTAGATTGTCGATTATGGTTATATCTAAATAGATTAAAGAAAAAAGAACTGCTTTGTTCACCTACTGTAATCCTTGATTAGATCACGACGTACAAATTTCTGATCGTATCATCAATTTTTAGTCCGAAATGAAATTCAGAGTTATCATTAATGTTGTTGTTATGAGTAACATTTTGTTTGAACTAGGAATTGGTCAATCCATTTAGCTATGATAAGGCAGTTTTCAGCGTCTACACCACATTACCATGGCGAAACTACGGAATATGTCATGGCAGCTCGACAAGTTTATTAGGTATTTGTGTGTGACTAAATTAAACTAGTATTACTTTGGCTATGGTCTCAGAAATGACCTTTGTGCCTCATTAAAAATCCTTAAGGATCACTTTAAAGGGAGTAAAGAGGTACTAAATAACGTATTAGTAGTTGAGTAGCGTTGTTGTAGTCTAAAATCATCGAAAAGGCTGAAATGAATCTAACTGTCTTTGTCAATAATTTCGTGGAACTTGACAAAATGTGCTCTCAGTACGCTGTGTGTGACCACTTAGCTCAGTATTACTATAGTAGTTGTGTTGTTTAACTGTGTTGATTGACCATTTGTTAGTATTCAGTCTGCGAAAGAAAAAGACGTGTATGCCCTGCATTGTGATATCTTGTTATATGTTGATCTTTGGTGAATGTGACGTTTTCTGTAGGGGGTGTTGTATGAAAATTGCACAAGTGCACTTGTTATAAATGAGAGCAACAACATTCAGTGGGAACCATCGATATTGGACAAATCTTATCCAAACCTTGGGGTAATTGGTTAAATTGATACTCCCCATAAGAGTTTACTAAAGATTGATGACTATTGTCTAAAGACCTCAAAAACTATTTGCAAAAACGACGATTTCTGTTCAACCCTTCGGAATACAGAAGTAACGATATATCACAAATATATAATTTTTGACGAAAATTTGATAAAATAAATTCTCAACTCGAAATTTTAGTTTTCGCCACATGCTCACCAGTTGGATTATGGTGATTTTCTGCAGTCGTTCTACTCAAGAGAACCCGTACGTGACTTCAATGTGTGTGAAACGTTACAAGACTAAGCAAATCACTAAACTCTCATCAAATATATCCACAAATACATTCACAAATATATACACAAATACATTTATTTGGATATTTAGTTACGCGCAAATTAATTCAATTTTTTTATCCATAATTAATGTTACACAATGCAACGAAATTACAATTTATTTTTGAAGTTGATGAAGTAAATAAACGAATTGCGTCATAAAAATGCTGGGGCAGAAATCTTGTATTGTCGATTAATTATAAAAAATTGAATGCGTAAATCATAATTTTTTATACTCGCTTAAATATTCGCGTAAAGTTAATAAGTGTGAAATTTATGTTATTATATTATGACTATAGATTAATATTAATTTTTCTAATACGATCAAGAAAGCTTATTATAATATCTAATTTAGCTGTATAATCAAGATGAGGCGTATTTTCAAATATTTGTTATCGCATTATGTTTTTAATTAAATTGATATAGTCTATCTTATGACAACCGATTTCACTTTATCTAACATATATTGTAACAATATTGTTCAAAATAAATTATATTGTTTCATTAAATGCCGCTATCTGTTTGTTGTTTCTACTAATATGTGAAATATGATAAACACCACGTTTGTCACAGGGTTATTATGATGAATTACCACGAAATCTCGACATATAAAATGAATTTTGCCGTGCAGTATTTCCTCTTTCTGGCCACCATAGGTACATATAAATAAGTCAATAAGTATGAAATTCTGGTTTTTAATATAGGGTGCCAATTTAAAAAGTGTACATTTTCAAAATAATACAGACGATGATTCTATTTAGTGGTTTTCTCAACGACGAAAATTCAGTCACACTCTCTCATAGAGCTGCGATTTCGGTGGGGAGTTCGCTGCTCTATATCGATCACTTTCGTGTATTTATTGGCGCCAATGATGTACACTACACCATTTTCATATTAATTGTTATATTAATAGGTAATAAACGAGGGTTTAAGTAATGTAGAAATTTTTATAAATAAATACCCAAGAATTGATGAGATTTGTTCACACTATGCCACTTGCCACAAAAACCATGGTTTCATAAACAATGATTAAATTGGTATCTAAGCTTGCACTTGTAGTGAAAAGCTTTCAAAAAGACGCAGCATGTGTGCCGTGTATGGTAATATTGAATATGAATGGTTGTTCCATGAGATTAATGTCATTATTAGATTATCTACTATTTGAAATGCCTTCCTTTACAACTTGAAGTATTTTCCTGGGATATATGACTGAGATTTAATTCATAAGAAACATTATGACATCATTTAATGGAATTATTGAATTATCATTAGGATGCCGAAACATGTTTACTCAGAGGTAAATATAAGTGCTATAAAGTCCAATTGTGCACCGAAAAACAAAGTAACCCTAATCTACGATACAGTAATTTTAACTAGCCCAATAAATAAACATAGATGACGTTCTTGATTTGTTACATTTTAATTGACTTTTTAGGGGAGTTCTATCAATTGAATCGAGTAGAAATCAACAAAAAAACTAATCAAACTATCTTTGAGCAATATCTTCAACTCAAACAAGTGACTATTGAGCTTTAAATTACTTGAAATTGAAACAAAGTTGTTCTCTCAATTTTATCTTCCTACGTGGAAATAGATTTTTGTTCTCGCTTTTATTTGCGCAATCTCTTTTTTTGAATTTTTGATATTTTTACAAATATTTATTAATAAATTGTTAAAGGTGGTTAAAAATGTATTATATGCGTTTATAATTGGATAAATTGAACAATGCTTTATAGTTTACCCAACCATTAGAAATATTGAGTGAATATCAAAAAAGTGATATCTGTCAATCATTTATTTTTAAATGACACTTAAACCAGTTAAGAGTTTCTATAAAATTTTATTATATCGTGTAACTTAAATTCACAGCTTAAAAACAATTTTTTCCATTTTTTCAAACTAATTTATCGTATTAATTTGACTAACAATTATATCTCAATGAGGTTTGTTTTAATATTCATTTGTTGCATTGAATATCTGAAAATAAAGATAAGATTTAAAGATTTGCCAATTCGTTTCTATTGGCTGCGGTGACGTATAAATATTATGATGATAAATATAAGTAAATGTGATTTAATACCTGCTATCTTTTTTGTTACTACAAACATTGATTATTTTTCTCACGAAGAGATTATTAGCATTGAGCGACGAAATAAATACACGCAAAATACAACTTCCAATGCAATATTCAATTTTTCTGACTTCAATATGTATATAGTGTTATAGACAGATTTAATAAAATGTATATATTAGATATAGTTTCAATTAGCTATGTGAATAATTATACACAACAACAGAAAACCTTTGGAGCAAATAGAAGGTTACTCAACGACGAAAATTCAGTTACTCTATCGCATAGAGCTGCGATTTCCGTAGGGAGTTCATTGCTCTATATTATTCACAGGCGTATATTTGAGGATGCTCTAGATGTAAAAACAATAATAACACCCGTTAATTCTTTTATTACTAGGTGATAAACGCGGGTTTACGTGATGTGGAGAAGTTTATTAATGAATACCCCAAAATTGGTGAGATTTGTTCACGTTATGCCACATGTGCAGGAAATCACGGTAGCACTTATAACCACACATAATGCATATCGTTGAGCTATGTATTGTAGTAAAAATTTTCGAAAAAGACAAAGCATGTATACCTTGTGTGGTATAGCTAAATATTTATGGGGATGTTTGTCATAACTTTTTATATTCTTTAGGTTATCTATTATTTAAAGTGTCTGTCGGTGCCATACCAAGTATGTCCAATTTTTAGAATATAAAACATTTTAATACACCTTTACTGTGATCCTTTAAAAACCCAATTAAGCTCCCTTTTATTTGATTTAACTCTAGGATAATGAAAGTTGTTTTTACACGGGCAAAGATAAGTGTTTTTATGTCAACTTGTGCACCGAAAAACAAACCTTTCCTTTTCCCAACCCACCACACAGTAATGATAACAAAATTAATTTATAATATTTATATTAAATAAATTCATTGTATTTAATTTTTACCTAGATGATGATGGGGTTGGATTGCGTCATGGTGAAATCAACAGTCAAACAAACGGAAGTTTCCAAATCAATGATTTTCAGCTCAAACAATTGACTATCAAGTTTCAGGATACACAAAATTGAAATGAACTTTATCAATTCGTTGCATTAGTACAACTGACATACTCACACTTTTGTCGCAATGACTTAACAAAGTTTTGGGCAAAAATTAAAATCACTAATGAAATTCATTATTCCAGAGCTAGGCCTCTATTTTAAATGTTATCTTCAATTAAATTTGAATCTGACACAAGGTCCACCAAAAAATATCTATATGAAATTCTATATAATATGCAGGTATAAATATTATGAATGAACAGTAAACTGCGCCTTATTTTGTTTTTAGTTTTGTTCTTTATTAATAACGATCATCGGTATAATTGCGTTTGTAAAGCTATTATATACTTGACCCTTTACAACTGGACTTATAACTGAGACAAAAAATATCCACACGAGTTATTAATTTTATATCTGAAATAAAACAAATTTTGGAAAAATTTAATTGCAAATAATCGATTAATTATTCAACCTCTTCTGATTGAAATATTAGAAAAGTGCACCAATTTATAACAAAGAAGTACTTTAAATGTTTTATTAATCGTTGTATTTATTACTCCACTTTTATCACACTAATTTATATTTAAAAAAACAAGGTGAAATAGCGATCGAATCAATAATAATTATTAATGATACAATATTTATAATTTTTTACAAATAAGTAGTTATAATATAGTCAATTCAATAATAGAAATAATAATATGTAAAATAGTTTTTTCCAATATAGAATGTTGATGGTTGTCTAAATTCAAATATAAATTTTAAAATTCAATTTATTAATCTAGTTGTTAACTAAATTAAAAACTAACACCACATTTAACAAACAATTTCTTTATTCATATATTTGAAGTTTTGAATTTTATAAAATCTGGATGGTACAATTAATTATCATATGAATTGCGCACTATCGCACAAAAACTATTCATTCAATTAATTATTAAATAAATTTTCATGTTAGTTATAACATGTGTTAAAAAGTATTTATTATTTTTTATTCAAGTATAATCTTTTATTTGATTACATTCTATTGGATAATCAAAGGTTGCCATGAGGCAACATCAGGGTTAAATATATAGATGTAAATTGAGAGTTTTTGTAAATGATAAGTAACTGTGGAAGCTATTTAAAAACAAATTTATTACTAAACAAAGTTTCAGTAAAAACTACAACCATGCAATGAACACACATATTATCATTTGAAACCACGAAAATATTCTTATATACTGATTTGTGAAATGAATAATCTGTTTTTAATTCGTGCGGTTAATATTAGATAAATATTGAAAGCGTATTTAATATTAAAACCTTCTAGTCTAGTTATAATAATACTCCGATATGTTTATGAGTTTTACACAGCCATTAGAAGTGCATATAGGATTTCATTCCCTATAATATATTTTTTAACGTGTTAATTTTCAAATGTAATCTAACATTTAAATAATTTTATACTTTCATTGATAGTATTTTAGTTAAAATGAGTAATTATCTTTAATAAATCATATTATTATTATTTTACAATGATTCCATTAAAGAAAACAATCAAGGCTTGTTGATAAAAATGGATTTACTGAGTAAGTGAAATTCTGCGTTTAACTTCTTTACTATAATGCATTAATATAAATTGAAAAGTATTTAACTTCACAAAGTCCAATCCTTGAAATAAGCTACATAAGTTATTTAAACCTCCAAACCACGCTTTAACGCTTTTACATTAAAATAATGTATCAATGTTAACAAAAGTAACTTTGCCTCGAAAACATTCTGATTCAAATAACCAAACATATAATGACGTTGTAAGCATCAGAAAAAATACTTTACACTCAACATATTTTAAATTTGCGCATAGATATTCCATTATTGCAAAAATTAAATCTAAAAGATGTATGTGGCGATAACAATAAAAACTATTTTATCATATTATCAAACAAATTGGACTTATTATTGTTCTTACGTACAATGATATCTTGAAGAGACTTGTTTCAATATTCACTTTAATTTATTGAACATGTTAAAAAATAGATATGGTTTGAAAATTTTCACTATCGTTAATAATCTGTGATAACTTATCAAAAGTATTACCATTAATAATTACTTATAAGCAAATGTGATTATTTGATAGCTATCTTTCGTTTGTTTCTACTAATATATATTAGATTATTTTTTTAAACAGATTATTAGCACATAGCGACATATCAAATACCCTTAAAATGCAACTTCCACTGCAATATTTTCTTTTTCAGACTTCTATATGTATATAGTGTTAAAGACAGATTTAATAATATATATAGTTTTAATTAGCTATGCGAATAATTATAAACAACAACAGAAATCCATTGCATCATCTAGAAGTTTACTCAACGAAGAAACTCGCATAACGCTCTCTCACCGAGCCACGCTTTCTGTTGGGAGTTCACTGCTATATATGGATCATATCAATGCTTTTAAGGAAGCTACAGATGTAAACACCAACATCTATATCTTGCTATTTTTAATCATAGGCGATACATTATGGTTTACGCAATATAAATAAATTTATAAACGATTATCCAAATATCGAGGAGGTTTGTAAACGTTATGCCGATTGCAAAGGAAACCACGGTACTATTGTAACTTAACACTATTTAAAACATAACTTTCATTTATAGTATTAACTTTTAAAAAAGATGTAGCATGTGTACCGTGTGTGGTAAAGCCAAAAATTTATTGATGTTTTGTCTAAAATAATTTTAAAAATATTTTAGGTACTCTTTTATTTGAAATGCTTTTTTTCGCCATTCCAAGTATGACATATTCTTAAGATGAACAAAAAAATAGAACCTCCGAAAATTATTATTGTTTTCAAATTTTACGATACAATTGTAGTTTTGCCATTGATTATATTACTAGGGAGACGATCAGTGTTTATACAGAGGCAAAAATAAATGCAATTATGTGGGATTGTGCACCGATGAACAAAGCACTCCTTATCCACATCAACTTCGTAGTAATTTTACCATATTTAAACTGGTTATGAATTGATTTATAAAATGAATTGGATTTTTCTATTGATCATTTATAGATGAATTTTTTGAATTTACTCGTCGTATGAACAACAATCTTACTGAACAAAATACACAAATTAACGACCTTGAGCTCAAACAAGTGACTATTGAGTTTTAGGTTGCTCAAACATGACCTATCGTTCACAACATCGTTTTATCTACCAATTTTAAAAACGTATTTTTTGTGCTATTTCTGCACTAGATTTATTATATTTTTAACAACATTTGAATAATCAACATGCAATTATTCATGACAGTTAAAACTTTAACTCATTCATTTTTTAATAACTATTCAACGCACATTTTAATAAAATATACCCAAACTATTTACTAACAAATATCGAAAGTTAGAAACAATTTTAATATTAGACTAAATGGTTTATTAATTGAAAGATAAACTGCAGCTCTTCCTGTTTTTAATTGTCATTTATTATATTTATGAACATATCAAAATAAATTCTTTACGTAAGTTTTTTAACATTGATTGAGATCCATACACGTGGTTAGGACTAAATGAACAATAATTTTCTTTCCACCTATATTTTACAGTAGATACGTTGATAAAATTCAACTTGAAAGTTTTTTAATTTATGCCTAAAAATGTTTATAAGCCAGGTCAGAGATACTTCATTAATTTTAACTTTATTCAACAACACATTCTTCGCTTTGAGAGTCATGATAGTCTTCAAGGTGTTCCCTCGCATATTATGTTTTTGCTCAATTGTAATAAATCGTTTATTTCCAAATACGTTACGTTTCGCTGATATAAATTATGATTTATAAAATTCAAAATACGATCGAGAAATTGACTCATTACAACTATAGTATTTTAATGGGGTGTGGCAGTTTATTAGTTGCAAGGAGTTTGAAGTTTTTGGTGTTATTTTTCGACATTAATTTTTATGCCAACTTCTATAAAAAAACTTTAAATATTTTTAAATATTAAACAAATTCTAATATTATTTCCAATATTTTGTAAAAATATATTGGAATTAACGAGTTAGTGAAATTTGCATTAAACATAGCAGGCCAAATCAAACTTATTAAAAAGCTAAAACCTATTACACTCAACTAGACATAAATTCCCTACGAAACAGTGCTATCAACTGTTTCGTAAATTTAAAAAATTAGCAATAATGCCTTGTGCGTTTGGGGTGAAAGAACCTCTCTTTTTTGGAAATGTGTATAATAACAATGTTATTTGTTAATTGTCGTAAGTTTTAAAAATAAGCACCATAATTTTTAATTGTTATGAAAAAAACCAATACGGATTAGATTAATAGGAACATTTCAAGATAATCAAAAAAAGGTTATCAAACAATCTGACCTCCCTTTATTGTCAATAACAATGATACTTCTAAAGTGAATCCTTCAAAAACATCTTATTGCGCTAATCATTTTAATTAAAATGATACTACGTGTGCAACGATAATTGTGGGAACTTATCTGAGATATTCATTAAATATGTAATCAAATATACACATTAATGTATTATATTTAATGTATTAAAGTTAAATCATGCTTGTTCTTTGTTTCTACTAAATAAAAACAGATAAAAACACATATAAGATCAGTTTATCATGATAAAGTGTTACGTAATAAATACACGTAAAATGAACCTTGCAGCAAACCATTTATTATCCCTTTCCTTTATATGTATATGGTTATGTATACAGGTTTAGCTAAATTCTTGTGTTAAGCATAGTTTCACTAAGCTATTTGAATCATCAACCGCACAACCAACTTAAAATCACGGGCTCATCAGAAACTTTACTCAACGGCCAAAATTCCGTTACACTCTCCCATAATGCTTCGATTTCCGTGGGGAGTTCATTGATCTATATTTCCCACAAACGTACATTTAAGCACGCGTCCGCTGTAAAAACCACATTGTTGTTATAATTATGCATGTGACTAGGTGATAAACATGGGTTTATATGATGTAGAGAAGTTTATAAATGAATACCCAAATATTGATGAAATTTGCGGACGTTATGCCACATGCGAAGGAAACCACGGTATCATCACTAAGCCGAAACTATCTGAATCAACGCTTACATCTGTAGTGAAAACGTTCAAAGAAGATGAAGCTTGCATACCCTGTGTGGTAAAGCTGAATTTTATCTCGTATTCGTATAAAACAATTTTGAAAATATTATAGGTCGTCTATTATTTGAACTGCCTCTCCACGTTATTTGAGGTGGATATAAAAGAGTTTAATTTGAGAAATTACCATGTGAGTAACAAATGTTAGTGAAATCAAATTTAGGATAACGACTCTTGTATCACCAACGGCAAATATAAATGCTTTTACTTCAACTTGTGCACTGCAGAGCAGAGTATTCCTTTTCCTAATCCGATACTCGGTACTTATTACGGAATAAAATATTTAAAAAACATTGTGAGAATTTTTAATCGACGATTCTAGACTATGTTATTGGATTGAATGCTGGAGAAACCAAAAATCGTCTCAACGAAAATTTTCAACTCAAACGATTGACTATTGAGTTTTAGACTAGATCCAATTGACAACTTTACTGTCTAAATATTTATTTCAAATTCGTATCTTTTACTACTAAATATCTTAAAACAATAGGTCAATTTAAAAATACAACCTTAAAAATTGATATTTAAAACTTAATCCGAATCATAATTTGTATGGTAATTATTCGACGTACGATTCAATGAAATATCCATAAGTACCATTTACTGAATAAAATTACTATTTAAATCTTGTTCAATATTAAATCTAAAAGGTTATCTCATTGAGGAGTAAGTGGCGTCATTTTCTATACTACTTTCTCCCTGTGTTGTTCATCGTAACAAACTATCAACAATATTGCTTCACAAAATTACCACCATTTTTATTTCAATTCGATAAATGAGGTTGTTGGTTAAGTGTCTTTTGATTATAAGAAAATAGCAATATTTGATTGTTGTAAGCAACATATATTCAACTATAGAATATTTGAGTGATAGTTGTTTGAATAAGCTACAATCATTTTTTATTCGGCATTTTATTTTTGCTTTTCATTCATCAATAAAAATATAACAAAATTCAGCATTTTAAAATTTATTTTCTATATGTTTCACAGAGTTGGTAACAAAAGAAACATGTGTAGTATGATGGGAAAGGATTTTAGTATCCTAAAAAATGTAATTCAAATATTAATATTGCGTGTTTATATTGTTATTTTCTCTCAATTAATATTTTTCGCTCCTCCTCTATATTTTAAGCCCAAATTATTTATCGCCAATATGATGCATATAAAATCTGAATAAGCACAAATTCAAATGACCAGTTCAAGATGAGTTTATTGGCTACCTTTGTTTTTATAATAACTAGTATTCGATTACTTATTTATTAACTGTATATCCGAGTTAAGCTAGTGTACATGCTAGTTGTCCATCTAGTCCCAATTTGAAACATGAGCAAGTTAACTTTGAATTATATCACCAGATAAGCCAAGTTAGTTGCTTCTTCACCAAAACTGCAAAAAACAAGTACTGGATGCATTGGCAACCTTTGAAAACTTCTATGGTGATCGAGACCCCATATTAGTAACATTTGTCCACATGTGTTCAAGACTGTTGTACTTACAATAGAACAGCATTATATTAATTGCAAAATTGAATGTGAACAACTTTATCAACCTTTTCCCTGAACCAAACCAGTTGTGTAGAAAGTACGCCAGATGCAGAGAAAACCAAAGTAACATTATTTGTTTGATTACCATTTCCACGCAATAGTCATGAGTTTCTACTTCCCGCACTATTGTGTGCCATGTCTAGTATTCCGTAACGGGTTTGACCATGTGTTACCGTTGACTAGGGAGTGATTTATTCAAACTGCACATTTTATATGGAGGAGACATCTGCCGTATATTCAGATAGGTTTATTTTATTGAACACTCCTCCTTCTCTTAAAAATGTAATTTAATGTGTACATTAAAATTATGTTGAGATTTGAATTATCAGGTACATGATGGGTGTTTTATGGAAGCAAAAACTAGATGCGTAGAAGATTCATTTTGTCCGTACGGAAAAGTGCACCAAAGTCTTTTCTTGCTATTCTCGTGTTAAAGACTATTTTCTAATTTAATATGAATTTTATCGACAATATTATTCGTTTGTTTTAGTGATGTCGCAGGAATGGTACCAACAAGACAACTTTGGTGCTGAAGAGAGCGTAAGACATCGAACAAGCCAACTTCACGGATTTCATTTAAAAAGCCTAGCCATAATTTATGCATAAACTCAAACATTTCACTTTCGACCTTCACCAGCATTAGAACATCAATATTCTTGACTTTTAAGCAATTTCTGTACACTTTAATACATTTTATTATTAGAAATTGGATAAATTAATTGTGTTTATTAATACCGTATTCTTGTAAAAAGCATTGTAAGAAACTCAGAATGTTGTGTTAAGAGTTTAATAAATTCATACAAACAGCTAGACCAACTGAAGAGTATTTTAATTGAAATACTTTTGCACGCATTCACTGACTCGCCATCAAAACTTGAACCTGGTCACAGTGTAAATTCAAACTAGCTAAACAAAATAAATTTGCTAGTATGATTTGATAGAATTCATAATTGCTTCATTTCAAAAAGTATCGCTTGGTGTAAATCTCGATGAATCAAATACATTGAAATGCTTCTATTTAAATTTCTCTGGTTCTTGCCCAATAGTTTTGCTTAACTTGAATTAAAAAAAAAATATTTCAATTAATGATGATGGAAAATCCTACATTTTTATGACTTTACTTAGCCAACTCACACTTTTAATAAAAACTAGGCTAAAAATTTAATTACTGGTACTTATTTACGAAACTCAAAATTATTGATAACGCATAATCCATTATAATCATACATGGCAGCATTAATTCATAAACTATACACAAATGTTTAAGCTTTATTCCGACAAAAAGTTTAAATACACATCAGAGCGATATTTAACCTAATCAACTCCTAACCACCGTACTAATACACATACCTTCGTGTTCCTTTTTCCGCTAAATAAAGAGTTCCAATAACTCTTGAAGGTCACAAAGTTCAGATGTCAAATTTAGAAATAGTTTTGATAATAATTTTTAAAATTGGAAAATTGTTAAAATAATTCGTAATTAATCTTTTAAAAATTGGTTTGACTTAAATTTGGAGTAAAGACACCAAAAATAATAAAATTCCTGCTATAATTTGGTTAGTTGCTTTCTAAAAGCGTTATATTCAGTACAGTCTAATATATACATATATAGAATAACTATTTTAACAGTCACAAATAAAAATTTTGTAACAATCGAGAATATCCAAAAAATAATCTCAGCCGTATAATCATCGCGCAGGCGTAGCAATAATATATTATTAAAATTTGGAAAGTTGCTCCAACTTCAAAGGTTGAATATGATTGAAATTAGCAACGTACATAATTCACTTTGGTTTTGAAGAGTTGAACCAATACACACGATTGTTCACACTGCAAAGGTTCAATCCGTGTGCTGACGAAGTGCGCAAATTATACCAAAATTGTACCCACCAACAAAAATTATACCTTTCTAAATATCGAGCACAAAATGGTCGGTAAACTATAGCTGACACTTAGTGTTCACTTAATTTCTTTTATTCATCTGTAGTTGACTCAAATTAGCAAATAGAATAATTATCATCAATTAGGAGTTAAATGGTTGGTATAGTGTAAAGTAAGTTATATAATTACTAGTATAATCAATTGAAGCATTGATGATTAAGAGTGTCATACCTGTTTGCCCCAGTGAGCGCTAATAAACTTTCAAGTGGATAATCAAAACCGAGTCAAATGACCTACTGGATTATTCAGTGTTTAAATAACAATGAAAAAGTATTATTGTCTATGCTTGAAATCGCTAATTTCTATTCGAAGGTTTTGTATTTCCTACAAAGTAAAGAAATTAAACAATCACATCAGTGTAGAGTGAAGAGTGCATACCCTTAAAATATTGTCGTATTTCTTATCCATGTTGTTAATTTTAAGGTTAATCCTAAAATAGTTAATAAAGTGGTTATTTAAAGCGGTAACTAATCAAATGTCCCAAGTATTTCAGTGAATTACATCTTCAAGTAGTTGACAATCTCTGTGGTGTTAACGTTGAGACGAGTTTCAGCTTGATTTGGAGAATTTTGAATACTATCGCTACGTACTAGAGTGTTTCTCTTGTGTTCAATTTTCTCTTGTTCGGCCAATTTGCGCCAAAACGGATCGTAGCTGTTTCCGTTTGACACCACGCTCCATACAGTGAGGAAATGTTCCCTTATTTCCGGTTTTTCAAACATGGCTAGAATGGGAGCATCGGTAACCCCTCCATCAGCATCTAAAGATCAATAACAGAATCTCAAATATTTGTTAGGGTTACGGGTAATTTCGACGCAGTTGAAATTCTTTTCATTATCTGCGATGGGGTTTACTTTGAGATTGGATATTTTGTAGTATTTCTAAATGAGCTTAAATTGTAGCCAATGACGCAGCATTCACGTCAATTTTAAACGGCGACTCTTCATTTGCTATATTTATTGCCAACAACAAAAACTCGTTGATCAATACGAGGTATCTCTCGTAGCGCTAGACAAGGTATAAATTGGGTTTTGACGCTGAGCGAGATGTACGTTGTTGGGCTCACAGACAAAGCATTGTGTGAAGCTGTTGACTCTCCCAACATCTCCGTTTCCCTGCAAATTAAATAAATTATTCTACATTAATTTAATTACTTTTAATTCAATTCATTTACTTCAAATAAATCATTTTAATTTATTCTTAATAAATTACTTTTAATACTGGTCATTTAAGATAATACAAAGGTTTAATTATTTATATGAATCTATTTATTATTGGGAAATTTGCGATTGATTTAAAAAATAACTATATATTAATAATTAAACGATAGATTTATCAATTTATGTGGAAATTGACACAACACACATTTTATCGATCTTTATGTTTTTATATTTCAACTTATCAAATAATAAAATAAGTAAATAAAACGCTTGCTCGACGGAACCACCAAAAGGTTCATATAAAAGCTCAATCTTTTAATTAACTACCAATAAATACATGGCTTGTATATTAATAAGCTAATTAATAGTGTTAGAATTGAAAATATAAATATATTTCAGTTGACTCGTGGTACATAACGATGACCAATGTCATGCTAAAGTACAGATAAAAGATGCAAATACCGGCAATCCCTCCAACTTGGAATTTTTAAACTCCAATATCTCTACACTTTTATTTCTCACGTCATCACACCCAAACTAAAAGTGCTGTAAGATCCAAGTATAAATAGTTGTTGATTACCGACAACAATTGAAACAATTCGCATGCAATTTTGAAGTTGTCCTTGTCCACATAGCGACTCTAAAATCCAACCCTTTAAAAAGGTCGGTCAACGCACAAAAATACATCGGTGTGGTAGCAGCACTCATGGAGAAGAAGCGTGAACTGTGTGGTTCTAGTGAACGGCTAAACAAATTGGATAAAAATAAGAACTAAAGTAACACAATACCTTTGAGAAAAACTTAATTATATTAACGTTGATGTTGTGTTTTTTTAATTCATCATCAAGTTGACCTCTAAAATCAATCATCCCCCATAACATTAGGTGATGTCTGACTTAATCTTCAATATTTGGTCAATATGGAAAGGGTGCACTTCACAATAGAGTAGCAGCATGTTTTTTATCTAACCATGCGAAATACTACACACACACATCAACAAGGTGAATAACCTCTTTGAAGTGATTAATGTAAGCAGTACCAAATAATTGTTCGGTTGTGGGTTTACTAATGATCCACATTAAAATAAAACGAAAGCGCACTACTTCATCTCTTTCTCCAGTTGGGTGATTAAGTTTCTATATATAATAAGAAATTTTTTGCAAGTATCCATCATTTTGAGAATGGGGTTGTTGTGAGGTGGTGACAGCACTTGAACTCCCTTCAAGATCTTTTTATAGTCATTCTACACAAATGTTATCAACACCATCCTCACTTGGTTAACGTGCTCACCAAAAACTCGGATATGTATTTCTTTTCCTCGTTGAATATGGACTCAGCTAAACAACTGTAGTGCTTGTCAAACTCTTCGTTGGATATGGCGTCAGTTTTGTTGCTGTTAATGCTGGTGTTTGAGGTGGACGAAACAGCCGCTAATTGACAATCTCAGTTGAAGTTGTGCGTACGTACACAGGTCAACCTACCTGATGGGTCTATTTTGATACAAGTAACCAATGGAAACCATCCATACACCTTTCCGGCAAACCCGGCGCCCCACTCGTCGACTTGTTCCTGCACAGTCAACTCATTAAACAAACATACCAACTCGCAACTTACAGGCGACGTAATGACAATATCCCCAGGTCGAAGCGTCAACTGCCAACAATTTGATTAGCCACTGCAATATGAAGCTCGGTAAAATACCTCATCGGGAGAACTGGCTACGTAGTCATGTACATTTTTGTATACATCAAAATTTTCGAGCAACTTCAACATTGTGATTATAGGTACTAAAAGGCGATCTACAGCGAACACCTTAATAGTGTATGTAGTTGTATGGGTCAATGGAGCGTCGTAATACGCTAATGTGGTGGTCTAACCATGAGTCATATTTGTGTGTTGATTTTTGTTATGACTAACTGTCAATGTTAGCAACTATTCATATGGTTGTTAGTGGTGAATATATCTCGTTGGTGTGTTAGTTAGAGACCCTTCAACGCTATCCTATTAATTTTAATGATATTAGTGTACTGCCAATCAATACCAAATTTGTTAATATTGAATAATTGAAATATGTTATATATGAGTTTTTCACGTTGTTCAGTGACTCGTTTTCTACATATAACTACAACTTCATTGATTGTTTTTAAAATCTAATTCAATCCAATACTTGGTTTGTAAATTAAAATCTACCTGATTGGTGTCGATAGTAGCAAGAAAATGGTGACCAAGCAGTTAACCTTGTCACATTTTTGTTTATATTTACATCCAAAATTGCATATACTCAAAACTTCCCACTTCTTCTATCTTCTCTAATGTAGATATAAAGAGTAGTGTGTGGCCACAAGTACATATGTTTAATTTGTTTTCCTTACACACACGCGCGCTTTACAACTATACTTATACAACACAAACCTAGGCACATTTTTTAGATTTAGTTTTTGGAATTAAATTCTTACTACTACGCTTAAATGCACTAGTTTTTGGTTTAATTCAAAAATATAATCCGATTAGCGATACATTCTAATCGGATTATAATATAACAGATGTTTTTCATAATTTACGCACAGGTAGTTTTCTTTATAGTTATAACATTAAACTCTGCATCAAACAGCATTGACCAAAGTTTTTCATATTTCAATAATTTATTTTTTTGTATGTGAGCGTGTGTTCGTGGTTGTTGTAGTGCTTGGTGGTGGTGAATTTTTTGCCTATTGTAGCCAAATTTTACAGACCTAATATGAATTTTAAGTTGCTAAAACGAGAATTCTTGTCTTATATTCATTGTAAAGTTCAAAGGTTAAAAGCCAACCATCTAACTAAACCCTAATGATCTACTTCAAGATTTGTGTTTTTAAGTGTTGATTAATTTTTTAGTATCAACTAAATTATTGATTGAATAATTCTTTAATAGATTTATTTCAACGTCAATGTAGTGTACAAATGCTATGCATCACTTCGCTTCTTATAAAATCATCCGACAAATTCATTAGCCTTATCAATGACGGGTTATTTTGATCTATTTGAACTTCAAATTTTGAAGTGTGTTTACGTTAGGTTATTATTAGCAAACATAATTTAAAAATAACTAAGCCAATGAATTGTTTTTAAAAAGTGGCATGCATCGTTGCACTGGTGAAATATGCACAAACCTTAGCGAGTTAAGAAGTATGTTATACTGTTTATGGAACAGCTATGCCTAAAGGCATTCTATCCAATGTAAAAAAATAGTTAAATGAAAGTTTCACTTAAAACTCCCTAGCAACGCTGCGTTTTGCCTAGTTTCAAATAATCCACCCACCCACTAACACAGTTGGCTGCTCCATTTTTATTATAACCACATTAAGAGTTTGTCGAGTTATGCGACTTAGCATTTTTTCAAAAACTTCAGTTGCCCCACTTTATGTGCGTGCGCGCAAATTGCCCCGCCATTTTTAATGCCAAGAAGTTTTGCATCTACCTTAAAAACCCGACAGAAACACGTGCTACCGATCCAAGCAAAAATTGAACAGATGAAAAACTAACCAATTTACAAAAATATGCGCAACCAAACTACAATTTCTATAAACAAGCCGATTCGATTTGTATGGTTGTCTCCGAGAATCCAGCCTATAAAAAAGAAACTTTAACACGCCTTAAACAACGCGAGATCAATAGGAAAAGGATGAAATGAACGTGATTTCAATCTATCAACTACGTAACAGTAAACTTACGTCATCGAGTATTTTATTTACACGATGTAGCAGAGCGTCATCGCCGCGAACAGTTTCCGTACGAAGGTGCAGAGTAGCAAGGTGTTTGTTCCTACACACATTAGACTCGTGATTCAAATAAAGGTTCCAAATTCGTGTGTTATTTTAAGGAAATTGTGAGGCTCACAACTCCCGCAAAATATTCCCAAACAAACGTGATGGTACTTGGAGAGCGACCAAAAATGAGACTTTGTGACCTTGACAGTGGAATCCAGTTGGGAGATCTATTCAGAAATGCGTTCGTTAAATTCTCATTTTCAAAGAAACGATCGAATTATAGAGATTAACAACGGGATGTGCGCCAAAATTTCTTGATTCATTATTGTTAATGTTGGTTTTTTTCAACTCTATATTGACGATGATGTGAATCATCCAAATGTTAGTTTAAAACGTAGGTCCATTTTACAATTTTAAATTCGTCGAAATAGCCAAGATTTCTACAGCGATGTTACCACAAAAATGAGATTTATGTCGCACTAGTTACAACAACAAGTGACAAACTTTAACACGTCAAATGAGTGGTTATTGCTATGGAAAAATTAAGCCAAAAATGAGTGAATATGCATTTTAGAGTATAACTGTGTTTGGTGGAAATCCGAACCAACACATTAAAGATTCAAATACCTCGGCAAATTCACGACCGTGCTTACTTAGGTGTTTAAAAGTAACGAAAAAATCAATTTCAAAAAGACTAGCAGTACCGATTTCAAGGCAGCGCTCGACGAAACCACCAACTCGTCGGATACCCCTTGCATGAGTATGCGTGTACAACTTCTCAGCAGCTCATAACTGCCCACGATAATAATCAACGAAATGAAACCGCAACACAACGGGTCAGCCCACATCAACCCTACAACAAATTACGTTTGAAATCAACACCAGTCACTACCATGATTCGAAACAAAATACGACGACACAATAACTCCCAGACTACCCAACGTGTCGGCTATTATATGCAGTAGAATGCCTATCAATTGGAATTGAATCGATCGAACTAACGCCAATGAGTAACCATGACTAATATTGCTCTGATGCTGGTGTTTATCATCAACGTGAGTGTGGTGATCGATGTCAGGTAGAGTGACGTGGGTTTCAATGCCGTCACTTGTATAAGTGTGGATTCCATTGGGCAGTAGTTGTCCCACCGTGGTTTCACTCTCGCCATGATGCGAACAATGACCGTTGGGCTGTTGACCACCCTGGTGAAATATCACAATGCCAATGATATTGACGACGAAGCCCATGCAGGAAATCACAAACAGATAATTTTGTTCGATCATAGGAGGATTAGCTAATCTCTAAAAATTATGTAAAATAATTTAAACCGAATATTCAAAATGAACATGAGGTTCTGGTAGACAATGCGAAATATTTAAATATCACTTCGAATGACTCTCTGAACAAGTACATCGAGGTTAGCACAAGGATAAACCCATTCACAATTCCACACAACGCATCCACTCGTCCATACCTATGAATCACATTTAATTTCTAGTCCAACTGAAATGAAAATACCCGTAGGTATATGTGGAGTTGGCCGGAATATTTTTCAAGATTGATGCCATTAATCCCATAATTAGGGCCGTACAATCAAAGAACATATGGAACGAATCGGATATCAACCCAACACTATGACAACGTTACAGCGTCCACCAAGTGTACTCTACCTATTGACACTCTTGCCGTAGAGAAACTCCACCAGCGAGAACGAAAAGTTCACACACAAGAACCCAATGATGTTAATTGTTTCGTCATCGCAGTATTTATATCTAACAATGGAGATTAGTTCTTCACTTTGGTTAGACAACGAAAGAGTGGAGATAGATGTGTGTACCGTTTAAAATACGCCTTTATATTGATACGAGCAACCCTGAACATAGTCACAAAGCCCACTGGAACTGTGAATAATACGACACTCCACTACCACAACTTGATACTGCACGACACGAAGATCGACGGGTAATTATGTGGTTTGAATCGAGTGTTTGTTTTGGCACGTCAACTACTTGAATATTTAAATTTGTTTACTTTAATGAACCAGCAGCAATCAATTCGAATTTACACATTGAATCATCGTGCTGTGTGTACACAATATTTCGCTCTTTAATTGCAACGACTTTTAAATTTAATGGTTAATGTTGGAGAGTAACAGTCGAGCCATTTGCTTAGTGTTTCAGAGGGCATCTCGAAATTGCGAATGTATAGATCAGACGACTGCAGATGATTTTGGGGAATTCTTGACGATGTATTGTTTTACAACGTTCGCACAATTATCATAATTATGGGATAAAGCTTAACTTTTAAAAATAACAGATTTTTTCGACACTCCAATCTTATTAAATGTAAATAAAAGCACCATGAGATTTTAATATGTTTACACGCCAATTATTTTGTTGTTCAGAGCAGTACATTCAACAACATCACTTTGATGTTGGAAGCCGGCCTTAACCACTGGTAATTCAATACCGAAGGGATTATTTCTTTCAAAATGGTCACAATAATGATGAAATTGAATTTATGTGGGTAGGTTGGAGGTTTTGGACGTCAGTTGTTTGACTTGCTAACTTCTAGTTACGTCAACTATTTCGACTTGGACATTCGAGACAACTACATAAATTTCCTTTCAAAAATCAAAATGATCTACGCCGATAGCAGCGACACTTTCCCTCAAAGCTATCGAATCAAATACTATGATGACGAGAGTAGAATAGTGTGCGGGGTTGTATTTGAAGTTGTGCTAGATGACCCTTGCGTCATTTCAAATGAGCTCGAGTTGTCAGAAGCTATTTCCGTCATGTTACACAACGACTGGAGTTATCTCAGGATTCATCGTACTACAATACGTCAGTTTTAGTTGTCAGTCTTTTTGTAGTGTTCATTGAGCGTGATTCGAGCGAGGTTTACTCTACCAATGATCAAAGTCTAACCCACCTAACTCGTGTATTGTGTATTTTGTGTAGAGCCCATTAAAAGGAAAAACGCGAAACGCTACAAAACGAGGTTCTTTTTCAAAAATCACGTTTACGAAAAGTGCATCTCTTTCAAGGTGAGTTGTGTGAAATGTTCCCCGTTTTAACTTAAAAATCTTCATAATTTTTAATTTTAGATATCAAACTGCAGGGTTTGTAAGGGATCCGCAACTGTCCTGAGTAGCGCAGTAATTCTCTTTTCGACTCGTAACCTATCTAATCTTGTCATCAGTCTTTAAGATGCGTTAACTGCAAACATGTGTCGCATCGAAAATGTCTGCAGAATATTTCTCAGGCTTGCAGTTCATCCCCGCTTCAACCTTTGAATGAAAATCGCGTCGGTCCCACCTACGATGATCAATTTGAAGGTAAAATTAATTTAATTCACTCTTCATTTAATTACCCATTAATGATTTAAATTGTAATTATATAAAGAGACGCTTGTTTAGCTTACTGCCGATTAACTTTAGACTTTTCTATTTGACTACTTAATTCTTTCATTAATTGTTATGTATATTTTTATTGAAGTCATTTAAAAGGGAGATTGTTTCTATTGTTTTGGACAAATTGCTTACATCATGTGGTTAATTGCTTACATCATGTGGTTAATTGCTTACATCATATGGTTAATTGCTTACACCATGTGGTTAATTGTTTACATCATGTGGTTAATTGCTAGCATCATGTGGTTAATTGTTTACATCATGTTTGTAGATTGCTTACATCATGTGGTTAATTGTTTACATCATGTGGTTAATTGCTTACACCATGTTGGTAAATTGTCTAGTTCACCTACTCGATTAAAAACACAATTACCTAATTTCACGTAACAATTAGGCATATTGAAGGTAAAGAACCTGTAATTTAATAATATGTAGACAACGAAACATATGAGAGCTACAAATTGAAAAATTCAACATCCAATCCTGAAGGTAGTTTCGCTGGAGTTCAAAGAATAATGATCGCTACAGAATTTTATATCAACCCCACTTTGATGGACAACACCACAGTTCTGAAGGACTACTTGCTATTGAGAGTGATCGGACGTGGTAGTTACTCAAAAGTTTTTCTTGTACGTGAATAATCCACTACACCGAAGCTCTAATTATCATTTAAAAGGCCAAATCCAAAATTGACCAAAAGTACTATGCAATAAAAGCCATACGAAAGTCTATCCAACTAGAAGAAGTCACCCATTTCACTTGTGTCGTTGTACTCAATTGAATATCTAGGACATGTCCTGGGTATACACGGAGAAGTTTGTGTTCCAACTAGCACAACAGTGTCCATTTCTTGTGACTATGCAATGTTCGTTTCAGAACGACTCAAGGTGCTTATAACTCTAGTTCGGCTCTTGAGCGTGGATAACTAGATTATTTTTTGTGTTGGACTTTGTGGCTGGTGGTGACATGATGTATTTTATGCAACTGATCAAAAGAATGTCTGAAGATGATTGCAAGTATTGTTAAACCTTACACCAAGTAAATCATCGATGTATAGATTTTACGCCTCAGAAATATTGCTAGCAATAAACTACCTCCATGAAAATAGTGATACCTATTATTGTTGAGTGATTTAGGAAACCTCCTTTTAGACATTATCTATCGGGACTTAAAATTGGACAACATCATGCTATCAATGAGTGGTCACATCAAACTGACCGATTACGGACTTTGCAAAGTGATCTAGTGTTATTGGATGACCTTCAAATCGTCCATAGAGACTCACTGACAACACCCAACGCACAATCACTTTTTGCGGCACTCCACATTATATCGCACCGGAAATGTTAACAGGAGACGATTATGGTCATTGCTCCTTTGAATGCGCAACCCTGAGTTTCAATAGGCATGAGTATCGATTGGTGGGCTTATGGAATAGTGCTCTATGAACTCATGGTTGGTAAGAACCCCTTCGACATCACGGTCGAATCTCAGAACATCAACGCTAATCCAGAGGATTACATCTACCAACGTTCAATTGTTCATTCATTTTTAATTTTAATTCCCAATTAGAGATCATAGAAACCACTATTAGATTCCCGCGCTTTCTGTCCATCAAAGCTACTACTCTATTGAGATCACTGTTGGTCAAGGTAGTTCAACCACCAAATGATTGTTGCTAATTGCAGCTATTACTAAACAATTGAACTCACACATGTGCGCAGGACCCAAACAAAAGAATCGGGGTTGCTCCATTGTCGTCTGTGGACCGACTAAAACAATGTTCCTTCTTTAAAACTGTCGACTGGGAAAAAGTTTTTTCATCAACAACACAGTTCCATTATTCCATTGTAGACCATGACACTGAACGTGAAGCCGCCAAAAATTCACAAATTGCTCCACAGGAAATCCCTCCTTCAACACAAAAGAAGCGATTGTAACGATGTTTATAGCAATGAACTTAAAATCAAGCAAATGGTGGTGAATTTTGACGACATGTTTGTGGATCTCTCACCCAAACTTACTCCCGAGGAAGAGTAACTTATACGATTCATTCACCCGTATCTTCAACCTTTTAGTGTGATTGTCGAAAAAATATATCAAGATCAGTTCACGGACTTTGACGCGGATTGTTAAAGCGGCCAGTTATTGAGCTACAATGCAAACATAGTTTCCATGTGCGTGTGTGTGCAATTTATGCGCTGCTAATAACTTGCTTCATATTATAAACATTGCTAGAAATATGCACTATAATCAACAAAAAATGATCAAGTCAATGTTCCGTCACGAGAAAAGAGACTTTTAAAATCGCATGTCTGTCAGCGTCTTTTTTGCGCTCTCAATGTATTGCATTGCGTTGTCTTCGAGCAAGTGTTGAGCCGCTAGTTCACCGATCTCACTCAGTCTTTCCACGCCACATCCGCCAGTCATTACAATTTTCTCGTGCACATTGATGCATTCGCTTATTTGTCCAGTTGTGCTTGGGAATTTATTCACGCTCTCGACAGTCATTTTGTAACTGTGGCGAGTGACGAGAGGTGACTGGTGCGGTTGCAACGAATAGATGAATCCATTCATGGAGACACTAACATCGCGGTCATTAATGGATACAAGTGAGTCGACGGCGACCGGAACACTACATCCGCCTTTCTATAATTGATCAAATTCAACACAGTGAAAAGCGCCGGAATTCATGTACCAGCGATCTCATCATAGCGCGTTCCATCACAGCCTCCATCAACGTTTCAGTGTGGGTGACCGTCTTCAACACACTCATCATCTTGGAGTCGTTAATTCTACATTGGACGGCAATAATTCCCTGTTAAATGTTTATTTGAGTTAATTTATTGCAAACTACCTGGGAAACTGCGTATGGCCAATGGTCGGGAGCCAGATGTTGAGTGATGCGCTCATTCAAACCAAGGCGTTCGATGCCAGCAGCCGCCAGTATAATAGCGTCGTACTGGGGATTTTCGACACAGTCGAGTTTTCTGAGTCGTGTGTTTAGATTGCCACGCTACGTAGGGTTAATTCTTAAGAACGATATGGAAACTACAATGTTTTTGACTTCCAACATTGGGTACAGGTGTTTCAACAGCGAAATTCTTCTCACTGAGCTGGTTCCCACCACACTAACAAAATCGTCAAGTTTACCACTTACACATGTTTCTTGTGAATCATGTACAATCGACAATTTTATGATTATGTAACGCGTACCTCCCCCGCGGCAACTCTCCAAGTGACTTACACTGGTGACGCTTGCTCATAACAATCACATCGTGTCTACTGTCTCTTCTGCAAAAATATTAGTAACACGAAAACCCAACTTTTAGGTCTCACTTCAACACAGCCCCGATACACGTGTCTGGTTGGATGTCTGTGGCCAGATCTTTCAACGAATGCACAACCATGTCAATTCTTTTTATGAAGATAAGAATCAAATAAATAGTCAATAATTATAAATGTTGAGACGATGTACTTGTGTGCCAGTAGCTCTTTTTCCAGTTCCATTGTGAAAAGGTTTTTTCCTCCTATCTAAATTGGTTTTTAAATTAATTAGGTTTAATTAATAGCCGAAACAACTTAATAAAATCCTATAAATTACCAATGGTAGAGCACTATCCAAAATTTCATCACCTCGTGTGGACAACGCCACTAAGAAATATATTAACGCGACTGGCGCCACCGGCTTATACCTATCTCGTAGTTATGGCTGGGGAATTGTTCTTTCAAAGCTGCCACAACAATAGCTGTTTGTTTCAAGGCCAACTGGGATCATCAAATTTAAACGACTGCCTGAAAAAGAGCTACTTCGCTTCTTCGTGTGCCCACTTTGAACGTGCAATCGGTCATTGAGTGTGTGTCGTGAATTTCAACAGGGCCAGTATTTTAATATTTATAAAGTTGCGCGCGTTTAAATGATAGGAGTTTGAATTCAATATCTTCTCAATGTGCATATGTAGCGTCGAACACAAATAAAACGATTGTTTCAAATACCATTCAAAAGTGTTTGTGCAAAACTTGAACTATCCAGTTCTCATACGCAAACTTTACCGTCTAAATTGGTGTATCACGAATTTAATATTTTTAATCATTTTTAGATTGTTGCTTTTAACAATTTTACACGTGATATATATAATACATTAATTCACGCCATCTTCCAAGTTGCAAAACACGTATCCTTTATCCACCAACCCCTAAAATATTTAATCTTTTTTTATATTCAGCATTCACGTCTTCACTACTCACTACATTAAGTTGACAGTAAAAAAGTTTGTATATAATGGCACGAAGAACTACTTGCAACGCAACACGTTAGAAACAACATGACCAGAGTTACTTTAATTAAAAAAACCCAAATGCTGACATAACCAGTGCGCACGCCGTCAAATCTTCAATATAACAAATCGACCTTCTGACTCTCCCACGGACAAATGACCCTCTCGACTAGCGAAGAAAATTGCTACCTACTGTTAGACGCGTTGGCTGAACTGGACGTGGCCAATGAAGCCAAACTCAAAGAGAACATAGGTAATGGGTTTTTAGTCAGCTACCGTTAACTGACGACGATGTCGCCCATTAGAAAAGGGGAACAAGGAAATGAAGCTGAAGTGTCTCAAGTCGTTGATTTTTGAAATGGTGAAGGGGTACAAAGTCAGCAGCAGTCTGCTCATGTCGGTGATACGATTCCTCTCGCCTCAGACTGACCACGAAATGAAAAAGTTGCTGTTGATCTTTTGGGAGCTGCTGCCCAAGACGCAGCCCAACGGCAATCTCATTACAGAGATGATTTTGGTGGTGGATTCGTACAGACGAGTACAACGCCAATCAGTTTAATTATTTTGTTTCAATTACACTGTTATGCTTAATTAGCTTTTTCATTTTAACAAATAACGAAGGCACTTGTTGAGTTAATGTAGGACCTCGAAAGCCCCAATGAGTACATCCGCTCGTTCACCCTGAGATTCCTTTGCAAAGTCAACGTATAGCTTTAAATGAAAGTGCAACTATTTCAACTTGGTTAGAACTGCGAAATACTGGAGTCACTAATGCCATCCGTCAAACAATGTCTCCATCACGCCAAAAACTCTGTGAGGAAAAACGCCATTGTGACCATTTGCACCGTCTACCGAAAGTTCCCCCACTTGGTCGCCAACGCGCCTGAGCTCATTCTCAACTATTTGAGAGACGAAACCGATTCCACGTGCATTTGCAGTGCGTTCATCATGTTGCAACAAGTGGACAAGGTAACCGGTTGTTCGCGGCCAACTCTATTGAGTTGAATTTCAGAACTGTGCTGTTGCCTATCTCAAGCAATGTCTCCCCACGATTGATGACTTTGATTCGACTCTTCAATTGGTTACTATAGAAGTGATGTTAAAGGTGGGAATTAGTTATATTATATTCAAGTGTACGCTCATGTGCCTAATATTTGATGTATTTAGTCGAGCCAAACACACGCATCGGACAGAAATCTGTTTTTCCCGGTGATAAACTCGCTCATGGTGTCCAATAAAACGTCCAACGCGGTCAAATACGAAGCTGCAAACGCGTTGGTGCTATTGACCAAAGCAAGCAACACGATAAAGGTATTTTTGCCCAATTCTTCCTGACGGAAATTTTGAAATATGAGTTGGTTTAAAAAATTAGTCCCTTAAAAGCTAATTCTATTCAATTCATGCTCGATTTAATTAAACAAACAATATTCATTGTTCGAGCATAACAATTGGATATTTGTCGTCATTAATTTTCGTACTGCTTGTCGTAGTTAAAATTTCACACTTACACTGTTAATTACTAGCGAACTGATTGAAACGTAAAATTTTTGAATCGATGTATAAAACGTCAGTTCAGCTGTATGTACCGAAAACTTTAACTAACTCTCTAACAGCGATCTAAACGATCACTCCCTGAAGGTGTCATTACTATTAACAGTCTCCACTATTCGCACATGATTGTTTAAAATGCAATTAAGAACTATTTCTACTTTTCAAATTATTCTATGGAACGCATTCGAAGAAAAACGTTTTATATCGATCTGTTAATCCATATAATCGGATTAATTTTGAGCGTGTTAGCACCATGAAAACTATCATTGACTAAATAACCGATTATTTGCCCGTTTAAGCAGTACAGCACGCCGTTTCCTATGTGTGCATTCAGGATGAGAAACTTGATTATTTTTTAATTTTTGGAATAGTAGATTCATGTAGGAACTGGATAGCGTTATAAATATATCAATCCCTTCACCTCCATATTTATCCGTATTTAATTATTTGTGACCCCTAATTAGGTTAGTGATGGACAAAAATAATTAAATGTGTATGTTCTGAAGCTTGTATCTTTTCTCGAAATAGGCGTTGGTAAGATTAAAAATGGTGGTCGCGCAGGCGTACATGCCCTTTTGGATTAATTTTGTCAGTAATATAACCACTGCTTTTTTTAATTTTCACATTTGAAAAAATTAAAGTCTACCAACCGATGCGCAGTGTTCTCGAATGAATTCACTAGAAAAATTCCGGGGTGTTCACTTCAAGTCGTCTGAATATAATTTAAGTTGTCTATCGAGTTTGCTCAAATTGTACATAATTTGTTTGTATATCCATAGGCAACATTTGAAAAATTTAGAATCCAATAAATTCTGGAGTGGAGTATTTTTCACGCCAATGTCAATAGAGGCTTAATATTTTGAATGGGCCGTTCCAAAAAATATTAAAAATGGCGACTTGGAGCTAACTTGCAGTTACTGAACTTCCACTAATTATATATTTCAATACCTATGATCAATTAGAAGTAAAACAAAACTAAATTTTAACGATATCGACACCGAAGAGTCAACAAGTTGTTGTCTAACTTTGTCACTAAGAAGCGTCATTTACAATAGCTATTTTAATGGCGTATAGCGGTCATTGAAATGACTGTCATACAACTCATTTCAGCTTTTATTTTTCAGTGAAAATACAACTAACAGTAGTAATCATCGTGTTAACGAATTGTGTGTATAGCGCGTTGTCGAATGCTACATCCAACTCATGTTCCAAGAAAGCGACAACAACATCAGATTGGTGCTGCTAGGCAAGATCAAGGCACTGATCAAAGAATGCCAATCAAACGAACTGAAAAGCATGATATCCACCTTTTCGATGGACATCCTTTCGTTGCTGGTTCAATCGGGGGATGAAGTGATGTTGGACTTGAGCGTAGCGCAGTGCATACTGTCGGGGGTGCAGTTCCTCATCAACGACAGTGCGTCCTATGTGAAGGCCACTGAAATCATCACTCGCGAGATTGTGAAGCTGCACGCCAAAACCAACATGAGTAGGCGAGGAGTGAGCATGAGCAAGTTGACACCCTCCGAAGTCCACATGGTCAACTACATGAATGTAATCACATGCGTTTGTGTGTTGGTTTATGGTTGTGGTTAGTTGCTGATCGACACGGTGTTCTGTTTTTCGGAGAAATGCTCAGACGTCTCTGCCAACGTCGTCCCCGTGCTCGTGGAGACTGTCTACTCCAGTCACCAAGTGAACGCGTCAAACGTGCTCAATCTCATCAAGTTGCACATCTCCAAGAATCCAGATGATAGCGAGAAGGTTTTGGAACGGTTGATAGGGATAGTTGGCATGGTGCCGAGTTTGATGTAATTGCTTACTTAAAGAATTATGTTGTTTAAATAGTGTTCATTAAAACCCACGTTCACATTTACATGTGTGTATGTGATTATTTTGTAGGATCCTTCAGGAGATTTTTATTATTTTTATCTTCCACTGCAAGAGCGGCGTCGTAATCGAGAAGTTACTTTCGAAACTGTATGCACTTCTTGCCGTCACCACTTCAAGCAACAACACAACAAACGATCCATTCGCTGCCAAAAATAGCGTCAAATCCAACCTGGTTCTACCCGACGGTTCGTATGCCTTCCAAAACGCCCTTTCCGCCACGCATACCTTTGATAAACTGTCGATGGGCAATAGCAACAGTCTCTTCAAGTTCGCCGATACTAAAGATACCGTGGCGTGCTCGTTTGTCACGTTGGTGTCGTTTCTAATGGTTCACTCCATTGTCGTTGTCGCCAACAACAACACCAACGTAGGTGTGATTGATGTTGAGTCGGTGCTGATGGTTTTTAGAAATGCGTTGCCATGGCTATTTTCATCGTCACTTCTCTACTGGAGAATTTAAACAAGCAGCACAATGTAATTGTTTCTCGCACACCGCTGAAAGCAATATGCTATTTTATACCACCCCTAATGAATAAAATAATGCATGCGACATTGATATAACGTTGCATTTGTTATAGTTAACTATTATTGCTACTGTTTTATTTTTAATGTTAAAACAACACATGGTGAGTGTGACTTGTAAATATTAAAATGTGTGTGTGTGGAAGGATTTCATTTCTACGTGCTTTGTAGACGGTCAAAGGCTATTGGCGCGAAAAAATACACGCCAATCTCTTCATTATCAGCAGTCTGAACGACAGCTTGGTAAGCGGAGACAACGACGCATTTCAACAGAAACTCTCGACCTACGAAAAATTCTTTGACGAGTCTAATGTCAATTTAAACTTGGAGAGCATTGTACGTTTGATTTTATGTGTACAAGTGGGAGTGTTTTTTAGACGGCGGTTGGCAGTTTGAAGGACGATCACTGGAATTGGGCCGATGTCAATGATAACCCAAACGACAACTGCGTGAAGGTGAACCGAGCTATGGACTTTTCGTCAATCTTTGAGAGTGGCAGTGATGATGATCGCTGTGTTGAGTTCAAGCTTGATGATGTGGGTTTTGATTTGGTGAACAGCAGCACTAAGCAATCAGCTTCTACGTTGAACAATGTACGACGGTTTACTTTCAAATTGACGCATTGTAACCTGATTAAAATTACCCACTAGGTTATACAACTGACCGGGTTGTCCGATCCCGTCTACGTGGAAACCATCACCATAATAAAGTCGTTCGAAGTCACGCTGGATGTGTTGATAGTCAATCGCACTAGCGACACTTTACAAAACGTGGTTGTGGAAGTGGTCACGCACGGTAGTGTCATTTCGACTCTCGCTTGTATTTGACCTTTGTAGGAAAAAGTTCGACGTTCGCCAAATCGGCGCCACTTATTTTGGCTCCATTTGCGTACGCCGCAACAAAGGTAATAATTTCAAGTTGTTTAAACGTAGGTTTTATTGGAGGTTGTGTCTAGCTTCCCATTAAAGTGATGTCGCTCGAAAACGGCACTCTCTACGGCAACCTGTGTAAATAACTAACTGACATCCTGACAGATCGCTCTCACGTCGTTTTAGTTTACGATATTTCGAGCAGTCAGAGCGACAGGAATTGCATCGTTCTAAATCCGATCTACCTCGATGTGACTGATTACACCAAGCCGTTTTCGTGCTCTCAGAGCGAGTTTTTGAGGAAATGGAAAGACTTGGACTGGGAAAACACGGTACACCTAAACGAACTTTTTCAATAACTCCGTCTATCTTTAATGCATGCTATAGATCCACATAAAAACAGAATGCACTGATATGGTGCAGTTTATCGAAAATATACTCAGATCCACAAAAATGGTCAATCTCACTCCTCTAAAGGTTTTTTCTGTGTGTTTCATTTTTATTCACGCTTTCGCAGACCATGGAGGGCGCCTGCAAGTTCCTCGCTTGCAACTCAGGCATTATCAGTTCGTTCAATGAGGAAGCGCTTGTCAATATCAGCATGGAAACCTCTACCAGCAACGATGTGACTTCTATTGGTGGAATTATTCGTGTGAGGGCGGGCACTGAGGTACTGACTTATCCCTTTTGAATGTTTTCTCAGTTTACTTTGTGTGCTGATAAATCTCGTTAATGATTCTTATGTTTTCCCATTATTTAGGATATGGTGCTCAACATTGGAGAGAAAATTAAACGTTGCATGAACTCTTTCTAAACTTAGTGACTCGTTTCTTCTTGTTTTTATGCTTTCTGTGAGAACAACTCGATTGATTGGGATCTCGCACTTAATTCAATTTTTTCCAAAGGTCTGTGCGCGCTTTTCCATTTTTTGGTCTTCCAGACTAATGAATCTTTCTGTTGGGCAGTAAAAGTAATAATTAGAGAACAAATTCTAATTAATACATTTGTTTTTATGGCCATTCTTACAGTCAAAATTAATTCAAAATAGTATGTACGCATGCGTGACCGCCATTTTAATCTCGCCAACACCTGTTTCTAGTAGATACAAGGTTCAGAATCTGCCATATTTGATTATTTTTGTCAATCGTTAACACTCTTAGAGTCCAAAAATAATTAAATATAGGTAAAACTGGAGATAAAAAATTGTAATATAAAGTAACAATGACACTTGATCTATTGTTACCCAGGGTGGGGTGAATCAAAGAGGATTTTTGTGCCACATCCAATACAGTACGGTCTAAAAATAAAACTCGCTTGCAACTAACATAACTATGCATGATTAACAATTGAATTTACATGTTGTAAATTTCGGATGTGACATTGGACTTAGTCGTCCACAATCCTCAGTGTGAATAAGACGGTTGTTCAATTGTTTTTAATGGTCAATAAAATCTCCTTAATTTTAAGTTGTAACGAATTAGAATTAATTGTTGCCTAATTAAGTAGCTGCGTAATTCTTTAATATTTTAATCCGATACCCCACTGAGTCAGGCCTGCTGCAATCTTTCGCATTTACTACCTGCGCCAAAGACACCAAATAAACCGTACTCAATTTCAGTGTTAGGGATTGATGTTTATTCAACCAAATACTGATGCTATTCATAGGATTAACAAAGAATTACTCAATATCACACCTCGCTAAGCTGAACAACAAGACACTGACAGATCCGCGAAATCAATGGAGACTGGATTGATGGCAGTGATAATAATTTCCGCACTGTGTGCCGCGCTCGTTTTAGTGCTTGTTTCTATCAAGTTTGTAGCGATATTAAGGTCCCGTTCAAAATGAAAATTCTTTCTGTTATAATGAACACAATTAGAGTGCATATTAATTGTTCAATATTACGAAAGTGAATTAATCGGCTACCGTTTTTAGTGTGTTACAGCGTGGGTGTGAGTTGAAGCCAATCGCCAACCGAATTCGAGATTTAAACCAGCGAATTCACTAAATAGAAATTCGAGATTTAAACCAGCGAATTCACTAAATAGAAATTCGAAATTTAAACCAGCGAATTCACTAAATAGAAGTTTATCAATTGGGTGGAGTTTTTATTTGTTGAGTTAAAATTCCTACTTAGATTGCCCTAAAAATGACGTGATTATCCGTAGGTATAGAAACTTAATCAACCAAACAATGTTTTATTGTTTCGTAGGATTAGTTTTTGGCGGAAAAGCACAATAATCCGAAATCGTAGTGCTTGCGCACAACAATTTTGTTTTGTGGGTGGTAACTAGTCAAATAGAATGAACTTAAACTGTAGAGAATCTCTACTAGAGATGGATTTATTAAAAAATTAGATTGGAGATAGTTTCGAAAGTAAACACCGCGAAATTGGCCAATTCAATTTGAATAAATGACAATATAACTCGTGTACTTACATTTTGTACCATTTTATGATAATAATTGTGACAATTTAAAGATATATCTACAATTGTGTGTAGTATTAACGGTGTTTGGTTGACGTGGAAAAACAACGAATGGGTTAAATCCACTGAATAATTTCAAAGGTCGATGCGACTTGTGTGTATTGTGTAATGAACCATTCAAGTATACTAAATAAGAATAGATTTCGACGTGATTTAAATAAAAAAATTACTACAACGTTGGACGCATGTGCGAGCTTTAAAATGTTTTCACGAGCTGCCGCAAATGCAACCAGAGTACAGCCCAAATTTAACTACAGGTGTCTTTGCACTGATGCCACCTCAAAGTCGAACGAATACTTTGGAAACACACCAGTGAAGAAAGGAGAACGACAACAAATGGGTAATCAGTGTTAAACCCCAATTATAATTCAATTAAATATAGTGAATCAACTATTCAATAAGGTGTCCAACTATTATGATCGGATGAATGATGTCATGTCCTTTGGTATCCATCGAATTTGGAAAAATGCTTTTGTTAACCAGGTGGTTGATCCGCAATTTGGACAGCATATCTTGGATCTGGCGGGCGGAACAGGTAACGTTTTGCCGAAAAGTTGGTTGTGGTTAATGTCACATTGTAGGCGATATCGCCTTCAGAATTATCGATCATTTGGCACTGCAAACTCTAAATGACAGTGCCATAACCCAAGACTTGTATGGAGGGGTACTGACCAAGTCTAACGCACCTTCGCCTATTGTAACAGTGTGTGATGTGTCAGAAAAAATGATCGACTATGGAAAATATCGAATGAGACAACTGAACTTGGATGGTTGTGGCATTGATTGGGTCGTGTCTAATGCTGAGAAGATGCCTTTTCCTGAAAGCACCTTCGATACAGTCACCATATCATTTGGACTCAGAAATATGTCAAACATTCCATCAGTAATCGATTTTGTCGATCCGATTTCACGCTTAATTTAGGTGATCAAAGAAATTCACCGAGTGTTGAAACCCAGTGGCAGACTACTCATACTCGAATTTTCCCACCCCACTAATGTGGTGGTTTCGAGGTCCAATAGCAATTGATTAGATACCATTTATTAATCCTAGTGTTATTTAGTGCGTACAAATTCTACAGCAACCATGTTATTCCGGTGATGGGAAAAATTGTGGCGAACGATCGAAATTCCTATCAGTATCTTGTTGAAAGCATCCAGATGTTTTACAAACAAGATGAATTGTGTCGATTATTGGAAGAAAACGGATTCAGTAATGTGATCTATCAAAACTGGTCCAATGGCGTTGTTGCTGTACATGAAGCAACCAAAACGGACAACGTCTAACGTCAGATTACTGATTTTAGTGTTCCGTGAATTTTTGTTACAACACATCAAACCACCTATTTATGATTAATTTTTTCATGCTGTAATTGCAAACTGTTAATGTTTAAGACCCCTTAAGGTAGCTTCCGATTCACACGTTCTGACTTTAGCACAATATTCTTGGAAAAATTGAGTGTTGTAGAGTTTTTTGATTTCCATGAAAAACTCCACATTTTCAAGTGATTAAACAATTTTCTGAAGGTTGTCGATACTTAGAACACTTTCATTACCCATACGATGAAACCATGAATGTTGACAATAAAATGATCAATTGGAATAATGGTTGTTTCATCGTACGGTATCGAATAATGTCAAAGAAATAGGTTCAACATTTTGATATTTTAAGATCAGTGACTGCTTAGGAAAGTAATCAGTTTAAAGTCGCAATATAGAATAAGATATGATATTGGTCGACTTGAGTCCTGTTGGGATTAATTGGTCGATCTAAAACTCATTCTATTCTATAGTGACTAATAAGGTTCAGTTTATCTGCTTTATAGTTATAAAGTTTGAATAACTAGGTAAAGAATAAGTAAATTTTATATTGGTTGTCATCGGTTTTGTATCTATTTGATTTTTTGATTTTAAATGCACTAATGTGTTTATTTATAATTTCTAAACTAAATGTCCTGATGTAACGCTGTACACCCCTAGATTTTAATTAGCATATTTGAAAGAATGCACCGACTATCGTAAATACATGAACAACGTGTAAAATAATTCTACAATTTATTTACTCGTTATATATATATATAAAGTTGTACGCATATTTTGAAATTATATGAGTGTTTTTTTAGAAAGTATATTAGCTTCAACATAAACTTGTGAAATCCTAAATCATGTTTAATCCTTTAACATGTAATATTACATATAATTCTCAATTAAAAATAGAGGAAAATCCATTCAGTCGAGGTTTACAAAGTTAATAAGCGGTTGAAAATTTATTCATTTTATATATATACGCCAGATACTCACACAAAACGAGTAGTTTTAATTAATTCCTTAAGCTGATAAGTCTCCAGATCTTTATTACTTCAACTCACTTACCTGGTAGGCAATCTTACAAAATGAACTACATCATTGTGCTTTTTTCATTTTATTTGCTACCTTTCCGTATAAATGTAAACTTACCATGTGCACCATTTTAATAACACATGCATAGTGTTTGCCAATTTTGACAATACATCTTATACCAAGTAATACAGATACAGCATCTCGTTTGTACACCGGTAAATTCAGTGTAATGATCAGTACTTTTATTTACTTTTGAAAGATCAAATTCCTCAAGAAAGTGGTAATAACTCCCTGCACTATGTAAGTGACAATGAAAGTGAAAATTTGTAAATAAGCAATTCATTTATCCAGGAAGAAACACCTACTAGCAACCCTCAAAAAGAAACCGGAAAACAAACAATTATTTCACAAGATAAAGAATTGATTGCACCTAGTGGAAGTGAAGTACGTAAACCTGTTGAAAAGAAAACCAAAACGCAAAAAGAAAGCAACACACTTGGTATAACAACTTTGGTAGCGCCTAGTGATAGGAAAGCACAAATTGAAGCTACTGAAGTATCATCCGCCAATGATTTTGAAATTAAACAACAGAACGATGAAAGAAATTCAACCAATCCTAACAATGAGAATTTCCAGTCAGCTAACAATTCGTTATCAACAGCTGTTCACAAGTCTGATGACGAAGAACGTAATGCCATCATTAATGGTGATAATGAAGTTGGCAAAAGTCCGCTAACTACCGATAATGATGAAGAAGAAGAAGAAAGACCCCCTATTTTGAATGATGCAAACAGTGGAGGCTCCAACGAAGACGCTGTATCAGCTGACGATGATATTAATGACGATACCATAGCAAAACCTGACCCAATAAACCCACGTTTGGTGCATAATGCAACTAAAATTGCTGAGAGTGTTACCAACAAAACTTCTCCACCAAAAGATGATATTAATGACGATACCATAGCAAAACCTGACGTAATAGACCCACGTTTGGTGCATA
>JAOPJI010063329.1:0-11696 GCA_027122695.1 Merluccius productus
GGGTCGGGGAGGGTGTGTATGTGTGTGTGTGTGTGTGTGTGTGTGTGTGTGTGTGTGTGTGTGTGTGTGTGTGTATGCCTGCATATAAATATGTCTCTGGGTTTCTGATATTTTGAAGTAAATTCTAATAGAATTAATATTAGCTTGATTGTGTGTGTGTGTTTGTGTGCATGTATGTGTGTGTTTGTGTGTGCTTGCATGAGTGCATAGCATGCAAGCAGGCCTGTATGCGTGGATGTATGCATGTCTGCCTGTGTGTGTGTGTGTGTGTATGTATGAAATCTATTGGTAAATGATAGGTTTCCGTCAGCATTGAAAGGGTTTCCGAAAGCGCCGGTGGTGGGAGTTATCGGGTCAAACCAGTAGGCCGACCTGGCTCCCATTAACCCTGCAAGACACACACCCACACACCAGACACACGCTGGAAACACCGACCGCTTCCACCTACGCTCCAACACAATGCTCCCGCAAACACACACTGCTGCGAGAGAGAGAGAGAGCGAGAGAGAGAGCGAGAGAGAGAGAGAACCAGCAAACCATATCTGCTTTTGGGGATGGTCTCGTGGTTGGGTAGTTCAACTCCCCGCCGATGGGTTCTGGGTTCGAACTCCAATGTCTGCAGCATGTAGGCATTCTTGAGCAAAGACGACTATGTGACCTGTCAACCTTTGTTGCCTGGGTTCCAGACCCTTTTTACTTCGCTCCGCTCCGCTCTTAAAACCCCATTTTGTTGGGATTGCCGCCCATCAGTATTGACTTGACGTTAGATTCAGGCGGATACATTGGTCTCTAGGGATTGGTTAGGGAAAATCGAATCTCCCTCACCCACGGAAATGGGTCAGAGTGGAGGAAGTCTCGCATAGACCTAGACCTATCTCCACACTTCGTTTTAGCGCTAGCGCTAGCGCCGGAGAAAGCTTGGGCGGGGTTATGTCAACAACCTACATCTGGTAAGCCGGACTAGAGTGGAGGCCGTGTCAGGCTGAAGATGGAAATTAAGTGTCACGAGTTGACACTTCTATGCGATAGTAGTATTTTTGCTCTTTTGTGCTTTCATTTATATAATGCAGGGATGTTCACAGCATTTCACTTTCAACCAGGTACTTCCAACCCGGAAAATTTCCCTCATTTTCAAATCCCAATGCTGACAGCTGTGGCCGTGACATGTAGCTAAAAACTAAATTCTCTGTAAGTCACGAAGGATAAACTTGTCTGCATGAATGACCCAGCAAAACAGTAAACAAGTAAATTTGTTTACGCGTGTATGGATTTGGAGAAGTCCACGGTCATCGCTGAAGTTCTGAATATCTGCAGAGCAGATTGAGAATGTGGCAAAAGGCAATCGAACTGAAATCCAATGATGAAATAGATTTCTCCACACATTTTAATTTGACTTTTATTGGTTTTCAGTCTTTTTTCAGTCTTGGTTTAAGTCTTTTCGTGTTGATATTTAGTTGTCAGTAAATGTTCTTTGGGGCCTGGGTTTTGTGTGTTGGGTTAGTGTTATAAATATCGCTCATGTATTAACGTATTACCACAATAATTAGTCAGATATTTAGCCAAAATAAAAATCATATTCCTTACGTTGAGTTTGGCCAAATCAACTCAGGGTTAGGGCTTCAAACCATCAACATGTTTAATGAGCACTGTCTCTGATCTTATCAACTCTATTTCTTTCATTTCGTCTGCTCTACTCCACCAAGTCAATAATGTTTGCATGAGGGCAGGCAGACAAGAACCGCAGAACACAAATTATCTGTTGTATACCCTGTCGTATCGTAGTCGAGGATTATTATTATACAAATACAGCTTACAGGATACACTACACATTTCCCTGTACTCCTGTTATTTATTGGTTTTCTTTCATTCAATTTCAAAGACACTTTTGTCCAAAAACACAGTAAATTATTTTATATACATGCGTTAAGGAGCAGGAAGAGCAGGAACCTTTCGGCTAGGGGAAGCCTTTCCCCCATTATATTCTCATATTCAGGAGGAAATCTGGGGCAAAAGCAGCCAAGAGAGAGAGAGCAGAAGTGAGTCAACATCCGTTGTCAAATGCATGGTCGTCATTGAGTGTCTTGCTGCTGGTTTCCAATGCAACAGAATACAAATACAGTACAGGATACAAATACAGTACAGGATACAAATACAGTACAGGATACAAATACAGTGCAGGATACAAATACAGTACAGGATACAAATACAGTGCAGGATACAAATACAGTACAGGATACAAATACAGTACAGGATACAATTACAATTCAGGCCAAATGCATGCCTGCTGCCCAAATACAGGCACAGCTAGGTGTGAGTGAATAACATACCAAAGGTATGTTTTATAGGTATGTTATATAGGTACTTAGGTATGTTATATAGGTAGGTTATATAGGTGCTTAGGTATGTTATAGGTTATATAGGTGCTTAGGTATGTTATATAACAATCTGACTGCTTGTGCTAAAAATGTGCTGGGAGAAAACGACCACGCCATCGCTGCACACGGCTGTGCCAACTCGTTCACCGCCGCCACTTCACGTCTCGGCTATGCCGCTGTTCTCGCCGCGTTAGCGTTAGCGTCAGTATCAGCGTTAGCGTCAGCCGAAGCTTGCGGTGAGTCATGGAACGGCCCATGGGCATTAGCGGTTAGCTATGGTTAGAAATCACATCTCTTTGTTAATGAACAGCGTGAAGGGCAGTTGGGGAATCTAAATGCACTTTACACAATACCTAATGGTATGTTGTGAATAGTGGATCATTTTAATCTTATAAGGTGTTTTATGGATCATCAGATAGTGTTTTTCTTGTTGTTGTAGTTCGTGTTTTACATCATGGATGCAATAATTGAATTCTTCTTGGTTTTACAAATTTTTTAGGATGTGACATTTTCATAACTTTCTTTAATTAGCTTTCTTTGCTTTTTCAATCAAATATGTGTGTGTGTTTTCAGCAAAAGAGCGTGAAAAAAAACCCTTTCAGAGTGTGACGCATGCCTCTTATCTCTGTGGGGTTGCTGTTTTTCATGTTCGGCTCTCTGCTGTATTCTCCCTCGTTTACCAGCGTTTCAGATGCTGTCATTCACACGTTCTCTCTCTATCTCTCTCTCTCTCTCTCTCTCTCTCTCTCTCTCTCTCTCTCTCGTCCTCTGAGGAAAATACATTATTCACCCTCTTTTCAAGATAACAGCGGCCGTTTCCACACAGATCGGTTTTAAAAACACACGAGGAACAGGAACATTCCGGGGTTCGTCACCCCTTGGTTTCTAAGCCCTGATCAATTCGTTCTCTCTCACGTCGTATTCAGATTTGCCACACTGCTGGGCATCGTGTCATCAAATATGTGAACGCTGCGCTATTACTTTGAAAGATTTCTCCTTTAGCCGTCAGTGGTCAATAGAGGCACCCGACCAAAACACAAAGAAATGATTAGCTGCAGCATTAATATGGTCGGAGGTGTTTGTATCTTGAGCCCAAGTGAGTAAGACCACATAGGGCTCAGACAATATTAGTTTAAACCTGTAGTCTAAACCTGTGGTTTAAACCTGTAGTCTAAACATGCAGTTTAAACCTGTAGTCTAAACATGTAGTTTAAACCTGTAGTTTGATCCTCAATTTTAAACCTGTAGTTTAAACATGCAGTCTAAACCTGTAGTTTAAACCTCAAGTTTAAACCTGTAGTTTAAACCTCAAGTTTAAACCTGTAGTTTAAACCTGTAGCTTAAAGCTGTAGTCTAAACCTGTAGTTTAAACCTATAGTTTAACCTCAAGTTTAAACCGGTAGTTTAAACCGGTAGTTTAAACCTGTAGTCTAAACCTGTAGTTTAAACCTGTAGTCTAAACCTGTATTTTAAACCTCAAGTTTAAAGCGGTAGTTTAAACCGGTAGTCTAAACCTGTAGTTTAAACCAGTAGTTTAAACTGGTAGTTAAGTTTGGGGAATCCGCTTTGAGCTTATTTGGGTATCAAGTACAGGTGCTTCTCCTGCGAGTGGTTAAGAAATCAAAGCAAATAGCGGTGAACGTGATTGTCACAATCAATCCACTTAAGCCTGACCTCATCCACGGTCACGGGAACAGGATCGGCAGTTATTAGCTGCCACCCCCTGCTGCTTAGACAGTGCTTAGGGAACATCCCCCCAGGATTCAGGGAGGCGAAACACACACACTCTCTCTCTCTTTCTGTCTCTGTCTCTCTCTCTCTCTCTCTCTCTCTCTCTCTCTCTCTCTCTCACTCTCTCTTTCTGTCTCTGTCTCTGTCTCTCTCTCTCTTTCTGTCTCTGTCTCTGTCTCTCTCTCTCACTCTCTCTTTCTGTCTCTGTCTCCCTCTCTTTCTGTCTCTGTCTCCCTCTGTCTCTGTCTCTCTCACTCTCTCTCTCCCTCTCTCCCCCTCTCTCTCTCTCTCTCTCTCTCTTTCTTTCTGCGTGTTTTCCTTTCTTGTTTCTCTCCTCTGAGGCCTCTGCCTAGCAGGAGTTAGTCTTGTCTCTAAATATTTAACCATTTGAATCAGTCAACAGCTTCTGAAACTTCTGTAATATTACTGTAACATAGAAAATGGTGAGAACACCGTTGTTTCAGATCGCCAGGTGTAGATGTATAGTGTATGGTGGAGAATGGTTAGGCTTCAATCCCCAATGTCCAATCAGTCTACCTAGGTGTCCTTGAGCGAGATGACCCCTGACCCCCTACCTGCTCCTTATGTTTTCTGTATGTATTTCTGTGTATTTTGTTGTCTGTGTGTATTTAATGTCGTCTTTGTGTATTTTGTGTTTTCTGTTTGTATGTAGAATTGTCTGTGCATATTAAATGTTGTCTGTGTGTATTTTGTGTGGGCTGTATATACTTAATGTTTCTTATGTGTATTTTGTGTTGTTTGGGTGTATTTTGTGTTTTCTGCGTGTATTTAGTTTTGTCTGTGTGCGTTTTGTGTTTTCTGTGTGTATTTTGTGTTGTCTTTGTGTATTCAATGTAGTCTGTGTTTATTCAGTGTTTTTTATGCGTGTGTAATGTTCTCTGTGTGTATCTAGTGTCGGTTTGTATTCCTCTGCCGTTGAAATACCAAGCAAAATACCCGCTGCAGTACCAGCGGACGTGAGAGGAAAACGAACAAATGAGTATAATTTCACCCAAACAGGGTTTCCATAAATCAGCGTTAGTCTGCCTTTAGATAACCTCTGGAAGTGTATCCTGTGTGTATGTGTGTGTGTGTGTGTGTGTATCGCACAGTATCAGCCCACCGCCACACAGTTAATAACAATCTAATTTCTTTTTTACATTTGCTGGGAATCCATCCTGACCAGAAACTAATCTGTCAGGTGTAGCCCAGCTGTCAACACAAGCACATCTCCACATCTAACACGACATACATTAAGGATGTGTAGTTACAAAATAAAGGCGATATATATATATAGATATATATATATATATATCTATATATATAGATATATATATATATATGTTGTAGCAGTGTGTGAATCTGTTTAGAAAGTCGGAGCTGCTTGTTATTCCCGCCGCGGATCTGTCCGGGCCGATCTGCGTCGGCTGCTTATTTGCAGCTGAGCGTTGTCCTCTGCAACACGATGTCTGTCGAGGCGCGGATGATGTATATTCTGCTTAAAGACAAGGAGAGTGTGGAAGGAAGGCGGGCAGGCGGGGTGACAAGAGGCAGCACTTCTCGTGGAAATTAGTGAGTGCCCTGTTTGCTACGATGGACCCGGTACTCTAATAAGGAGCCAGTGTGACTGCCAGCGCCGACAGCAGCTGACTGGCTCAGCAGGACCGGCCCTGCGAATGATTTATTAGGATTTCGTTTTTTTGTTCATTTTTATTCATGACACTTTTTTTTCCTTTTTTTTTGCTTTTGCAACCGAGCTGACACGCCACTCGAATAACCGTCAAGTTTTAAATTGTTTTTTTTGTCGCAGCGGCGAGTGCTATGTATATTCCAATGTGATATTGTATTTATTACATTTGTTTGTGCCGCTGCCTTGCCCGCAAGGCCTTCTCTAATTAACAAAATTGGATTAATGGTGCGTTTGTTAAATGCCACCCACACAACTGTTTATAGGACTACTCCAGGGGAAACCCGAGCGTGAAATGTCTTAGAACGAAGCCGCGGGATTTTACCTAAGCCCAGGCAAACAAAAGTAAAAAATAACCACGGACAAAAATGACAAAGCCTAATGACAACAATTAATTAACAGAGATATTAGAAGCGCGACTGACGGGGGAGGTAAAATCCATTTTCCTGCCCTTGACATCCATTTCCAGGGAAAACATTTTCCATGTTCAACTTTTGACCTTTTATTTTTAATTTCCTCCTTAGTTCCCAGGGGTTTCTTTTAGCCGTCAATCAGGACAAACACAGAATACCAATGTGAATGTTGGTATGTGTATTGGTTGCATTTTAGTGGGTATTTGGTTGTCGGCGCTTCAAGGCAAATAGACCTCGACGTGTGTGTGCGCTAAGTTGCACGACTTTGTGTGTGTTTGTGTCCCTTGATGCTGTTGTAGATCTGGAGACACAGCTGTCTGCCGAGAGAGAGAGAGAGTGAGAGAGAGAGAGAGAGAGAGAGAGACAGAGAGACAGAGATTGAGAGAAGGAGAGAGAGGAAGTGTGTGTGTGTGTGTGTGTGTGTGAGCTTCATCTGTTGTTTTTACCATCTGCTCACGCTCCAACGTTATTGATTCCACTGATGTTCCTGGCGATTGATTGGCCAGTGAATTACAACACTTTTTATTAACCTCCTGTCTGGCCCTCCTGTGCACACACACACATGCACGCACACACATTTCCCAACATGGACACACAAACACACTTCCCAACACACACACACACACACACACACACACACATAACCCTCCTTCTGCAAGAAGATTAAATGAAATCAGGTCGGACCCTGTGGAGATTTCCGCCAATATTTCAATACTACGCGGAGCAGTTTGATGTATACACCTCGGCCTTAGATCTGACATACCACAGTAAGGGCTAGTGGAGACGACAATATATATATATGAATTATTCAGGATAAATTACACAGGAATATTTCAGCAGAATGGTGGAGGAACTAGATAGGAGGTCCAAAGGTTGTTGTGTTATGGCCATGATACTGGGCATTGGCTATTCGCCAATGTCTGCAGCCTAACCTGTAGGCATCCTTTTTGCTAAAACAACACAACTTTTTGCTAAAATTAATGTTTTCAACTGTGGAATATAGTTTGTAATACTATGTTGCAAGTGTGTTTTAATTTGTGAATAATCCAATGAAAATAAGAATTGTTGTGCTTTTCGTTACCTTCAAATGAGCCGTTTATATCTACATAGGGAGCGGGTCCTCTCCCGCCATGTTGCACCGCCATGTTTCTACAGAAGCCCAGAACGGACAAACAGCTCTAGAGTGGACGCGTTATAAATTTTTTGCACTATAATCACTTTAATCGCTATCTTACATGTAAGCTGTGACCTATAGTTTTACAGAGTAAATAACTAAATGCTATTTATAAATCTATCTAGGAACCTAATCACCTGACATTTGGCTACTCGATGCGGTCGTAGACGATGACATCATTTTGGAAATACCTACTGGCACCTTACAGGCCAGTACAGGCCACTGTAGCTTCTCCTACATTCGGTGTCCACCCACCAGTCTCTGAAAATCCTGTGGGAAACAGATAGACTAATGATTTATTTTTGTACCTATCAGTGTAATATGGCCTGATCACAGGTCATGGCTTTATCCATGACAGTTGTTATGTATTATGTATGTATTTTATGTATTATGATTATAATTAAACTCACCATGTTTAATGAGATGGTTGTCTTGGTGGCCTGTACATCTCACTGCAGCCTTTCAAAGTTGCGTGGTGTTGTAGAGAGAGCGCATCTCATCTCTGCACATCCAGTCCAACTGTACCTTGACCTTGTGCTCGCAAGAGTATTAAATCCGGCTTCACGCAAGCAGGTGCTTCAAAAAAGGACAGTTTTAAAGCATACTGTGAGATTTCCGGGTACTAGTCACTTGCTCCAAACCAGAATTCCTCCACTGCTACTCATGAATCCCTGTTGCCTTCTATCACATGATAGTTCAATCAGCTGTTCAGCAGCGGTGGCAGGCTGGTCCATGAGCCTGCATCACAGGGGAATGAGTCCCTCACCCGGTCAAACTTTGTCATATCCATGTCTGGGAAGTAAGTGACCAAAGTGCTCTTTAGGCGTTTCGGGTGGTCGCACATCATCTCTTTGGGGCACTTGTCACTGATGCTGCTGTCCGTTAGAAACTTCAAACAGCTGCAGGGGAAAGGGGCAAAGTTTGCCTTTGAAAGGCATTCCCTCCAGAATGCGAGGTCCCTCTGAGTCCATCATTCGGTCGCTCAGCTGCATGATATTCTTGTCTTTTCTCCTTGCATGCGTGCGTATGTTAAGTTTGTTTTAGTTTTTCAAAAAATGTCAGTTACATATGCAAGGAGGCACATTGTTTTGATGGTCACAGCAAAGTCGATCGAATCAGTTTTGTTCACGTCCCTGCGAAAACAGCAACAGCTCATCTCTCAGTTTGAAAAGTCTCTCCGGCACCCGACCTCTGGGCAACCGCTCTGACCTCTGTGTGAAAGAGCAAATTGTCGTGCCCCGTCTGTGCAAGACCCCACCATGCGCTCCCATGGAAACATTGTTGTTCGTCATATCGCTGTGCCTTGGCGGTCCAGGAAGAGGGAGACATGAGAGGTACAACATATATCCTTGTGAATCGCATTCTCCTGCATGCAGTAAACAAATGTCAGCACATGGGCATTTCTTCCTTCTATGCTGACATCCATTTGTGGCGCACAGGCTGGGGAATTTCAAAGTCGTCGTGTGAGTGTGTGCTCTCTTGGTCGTTAGCTATCCTTCTTTTCGCATTGTGTTATCAGTATTGTCTTCAGTTGTTGCGCCTCTCCCTTTGCAACAAGATAGCACCTCAAAAGATACTTTTAAGGCTCGTCATTGCCTTTCTGAAGTATACGCGCTGCTTGTTCAGCACATTCACCTTCGAAACAAGATTCCGTCTTGCCTACTTATTCTTTATGTGATGTCTCAAAATGTCTTTTGAGCTTGTTGAGTCTCGACAGGACATTACCACAGACTCATCTGCCTTTCTTTATTGGTTTCAGTTCAGCTAATACATCCATACTGAAGGAAGGCTTCATCATATTTTCGCTTTCTTTATTTCTGGCTGTTTCTCAGTTTCAACACTTGAAGATGCATGGGTTGATAGCCTTAATGTTTGTGCCGGAATGCACGTAGCCTGGTCACGTGAATCGAGATTCCCGTTTTTATTCAACAAAAATGTATAAAAATAAATAATCAATTACAGGACATTTCAGGCAACCTCACTTGGGGTCGGGACCTCAAGGTTGGGAAAAGCTGATCCAACCCTTAACTGCTCCTTAATGACATGTATCTAAAATTCCCTGTAAGTCGCTTTTGGATAAAAAATGTGTGCTTCATGACTTAATAGTAACTATTACACAGCTTGGTTGAATACTCGATTCTGATTGGTCGATTACGGCATTCTGCAGTCTGTTATTTCTGAATAGCAGACCTCTGGAATAGCAGACGGTTGCTATGGACATTATTTCCAACAGTAGAATCTAACAGACAATTTTTTTTTTTGCGGGAGCAATAAATCATTTTTAAATCAATAAAAACATTTTTGGTTCGCGTCAGGGTCCTGCATCACCCTGTCGGGGTTTATTTTGCAATAAGGGCTTGCTGTACATTATCCCTTACATAGTAAATCAATTTATTTTTAATAATGGTAATGGTTCAAGTACATTCTGGTGAACGCAGGTGAGTGAGTTTATTGGAGTGATCCGTTCTGCTCTTGACCTCTAAGCTTGTTGAGAGAGGGGTCAGGTGTCTCAATCAATCACAATACTTTATTAGTCCCATCAAGGGGCAGCTCAGGGTGGTCCATTTACAAACACTAAGAACAGGAGAAAACTTCATGCAGTATCAATCATACACATGGACTAATAGTCAATAAGAACGTAAAACCATCAGGCCAGACAGGCTGTCCAGGCTGAGTGTGTGTGAGAGAGAGAGAGAGAGAGACAGAGAGAGAGAGAGTGAGTGTGAGTGTGGGTGTGTGTGTGTGTGTGTCTGTGCGGTAAATCAGGGGTTCACTACCTTTTTTAATTCGAGGCCCACTTCAACACCTGTAAAGTGTTGTCGGTCAATGAGCTAAAATACGGTATTTCAGAACCCGACCAGAACCCAATTATCAAAATAAGTAATGTTTGCTGAGCTACCATATGCATCTATACATTAAAGTAATGATGCATCTTATCAGAAAAAATACAATTAACATTGTTTTCATACAAACACTCCCCCCGTCCCAATCATTTGGCTGAGCACCTGCAGTACCTCCACGGACCACTAGGTTGGGAGTCACTGTTAAATTATTAACAAATGACTAAATAATAATAATAATAATAATAATAGTACAACCAGTAATTGTCTGGGACCTAAAGGCATGATGGGCTCCTGGGTGGTGGGTGCTGCGTGGGTGGTGGGTGGTGGGTGCTGCGTGGGTGGTGGGTGCTGCGTGGGTGCTGCGTGGGTGGTGGGTGCTGTGTGGGTGGTGGGTGCTGCGTGAGTGGTGGGTGCTGCGTGGGTGGTGGGTGCTGCGTGAGTGGTGGGTGCTGCGTAAGTGGTGGGTGCTGCGTGGGTGGTGGGTGCTGCGTGGGTGCTGCGGATATCTGCTTGTGATCCATAATCATAAATCTTTCAGCAGTGTAATCAGTGGAGCGCTGTAGCGTGTAAACGCTGCAGCGAGTTATTATCATGCACATAAGAGGGCTGGTGATCTCGCCCAACGCTGTCTATCAACATGTCATACAAACACACATACACACACACACACCTACACAAAAGTACACACACATGCACTCACAAACACACACACAAACACACCCATGCGCACACACACACACACACACAGTCAAAAGGTTGTACTCTAGTGGGAGTGTGCTGCAGCGCTGGAAAGTAAAACGTAAAACATTTTATTCCATTTTCCGTTACGGCTTCGGTGAAGAAACGTCTCCTTAGTTCCCCTAAAAAATAAAAAATAAAAACCCAAACCAAACAAAAAGTGTGTGTTTTCCTCTCGGAGGGTGTGTACCTGAGATCCTGCGCAGCTCGCCCCCCCCCTAATCCATCACTGTCAGTCGTAATAATGCCTCCCCTCACATCCTAATAGGCAGCTTGTGTTTGGTGTTACCGTGTTTATGTTGTGTGTGTGTGTGTGTGTGTTCATGTTTTTTTTGTGTGTGTGTGTGTGTTTATGTTGTTGTGTACCCGCTGTACACCCCCCTGTCTAGGTCTGCTCTCTGGCTTCCCTCTGCCGAGGAGCATGAAACTAATTCCACCTGTACATGCTGCCCGCATATTAATACTGCCGCCTCTCAGACAAATCTCTCTCTCTCTCTCGCTCTCTCTCTCCCTCTCTCTTTCTCTCTCTCTCTTTGCTTTTTCTTCAATTCTCTCTCGCTCTCTTGTTTTGTGTTGTCCTCTTTCTCTCCCTGCCACTCCTCTTTTCTCTACCCACTCTCTACAATAACAATGTTCTCTCTCTCTCTCTCTCTCTCTGTCTCTGTCTCTATCTCTCTCTCTCTCTCTCTCTCTCTCTCTCTCTCTCTCTCTCTCTCTCTCTCTCTCTCTCTCTCT
>JAOPJI010063371.1:0-23248 GCA_027122695.1 Merluccius productus
AAATTGGACGTGATCAATTTCACGCACTTTTTTCATGGTCCCAAAGGGATTACGTAAAACTGGTCACTGACTGTATACCAATTAAAATGAATAATTCGCCAACTTAACACATAACAATAGACAACGCAAAAATAATATTTTTCATGGTTTCTGTAATAACAAAATTCCATTCCCAAAGTGACACTCCTTCAACGCGGCTAGTAAAGCTGCAACAAGAGATCGCGCGACAGGACTGTTTTTAATTTTTCATGTTCTTACTCAGCAAATAAATACATCAGACACGAAAGTTCTAACTATGGTTTGACTGAAATAGCTACATAAAAAGAGCAACCAGCTGAAATAATTGGTCTAATGATTTATCAAACAATGCATAGGAAGGTAGCTGGGGATTTCAAATCTTGTTTTAAACCCAACACGCGCACGCAAGTTATTTGAAGTCATTTAGGGGTTGAAAGTAATAGCCGATTCAAACCAAAACCTATCCTCTCCTACACAATAATCTAAAAACAAAAACCTAAATTACCCCTACATCATCTGTTGTCTAGCACTCCAAAAACTCCACAATCCCACCGAGAGTAGCTAACACCCTCAACTAATCAAGACTATTGATAATGGTGATTATTATTATTATTATGGGTTACCATAGTGATATACTTTAGAACTGTCGTTTGAGACAAGTTTTGCGGGTTGGCTTCTCAACGCCAACCCCAATTTTGAAATTCGCACTCAGACACGTGTCCTCAATTTCAGGAGACACAGTGCCCACCCCTTCAAAGTCGTGCAAAGTTGACGACAAGCTAGTTAGAGACGAAAACAACGTTGCATGGATGCCACGTCGAAATTTCGTTCACACCCTGCCATTCTATTATGCCAGTGCGTCTAAATTGCGGTTAACAAGTATTTTCTGCACCTACATCTTAATTTACACGCATATGTTGCTCAATTTACCATTTAATTATTTTACGTTGGTGAGGGAACTTCTATGAATCTAGGCATGGTCGTGCTCACTACCGTGGGCGGGTGTCTAATCAGCCCACTCCCGTTTGATCCCACCGTCACATTCACAATGGGAGTGTGTTCGATGCTGCTGAGTGCTTCAGCAAATTCTATCAACCAAGTAACTCTTGTAACTGTAGCCATTGTTGACTGGCGTACCAAGTTCATGGAATATCCCCATGATTCACAAATGCAAAGAACTAAAGCAAGATTGCTTCCTCTTTGTGCTATTAGGTGGGTACTTGTTATGACCAATTATAACTGTGTTCGTATGAACACCCACGCATATACAATTTTTGGTTAGCATAAAATTGGAAAATTTCGAGAGTTGTTTTAATTTACATCCGTGGGGAATACCTAAAACGGTAAAATATGAATAAGAAAAACTGCCAAAATAGTCAATGGTATCACGAATTATTCCTCATCTAAGGGAACATGCGATGCATTAAGTTAGTGTATGAATTATATGATTGAATGATTAGTTATCAGTTGAAATTTGAAGCCCGGCAGTAAAAGAAATGTTGTTGACAAAAAATAAATCAATATTTAGTTTTTATTGAATTCAACTACAAATAAACACAATCCATCAATGTTATGACTTGGCGCATTTTTAATAGTATAAAATTTGTTCTAAATTTAATGTACGTATTAAAATATTATACTCACAGTTTCAGACAATTTTAAATGCTGCTACATTGTGGAGTTAAAAGAGAATATCGCGTATGTATGATCACATGAAACATATATTTTAGTTAATTGGATAATAATTAAAAAGTTTTGTTAAATAATATGTTAACTTTATTGTAGTCCATCGCACATGCTCACTTTCGGACTGGGAACCGGCGTCCTAAGCACCGCCCTACTGGTCTACTTGACCAACCCTATTACATGCGCTCTGTGTATGTTCTCTTTGCTCGATACATTATCCGCATTATCACATAGCTGTCGGCAACTTTCTACTTTACGTCGCCGTCTACACACCCATGAAACAGTTGTCCATTTACAACACATGGGTGGGTTCCATTGTGGGGGCTATTCCCCCTCTAGCTGGTTATACAGCCATGACTGGTCATATTGACGTGGGTTCGTTGTTTTTGGCTGCAGTGTTGTATTGCTGGCAATTTCCTCACTTCAATGCACTAAGTTGGTTGTTGAGAGAGAGCTACGCACGGGCAGGCATCAAGATGACGTGCAACGAGGACATTTCGCTGCTCACACAAGTAACCATGAAGTACGCGATTGCCACGACGTTAGTTAGCAGTGTCATGCCAATCGCATGTGGTCTCACGACACCGACCTTTATGGTCACATCTCTCGTGGTCAATCTTCCTGTGGTTTACTTGTCAAGCAAATTTAAGCAGGGCCCCAACAACAACAACTCTCTCGCGCTCTTCAAAATGAGTCTCGTCCAGCTGTTTCTGCTGATCATACTGTTAATTGTTCACAAAAAACCCATTCCATCATTACCCGGCGCTGATGATAAAACAAATGAAAACAATTCAATAATTTAAATAGGTTGTAAAGTTTATATTTTTTAATTTAAACGCCTCTTTATGCTTGCATATAATTGAATAAGTTTATTTTGTATGACCAATAATTTGATAGGCTAAAATTACGCATGTCAAATAGAGATTGTTGATAAAAATAAATTGTTGCAACTACACAGCGTTGTAGAGAGTTATTGGGCGTATAAATGGCACTGCAATGAAGAACCACACACAAGACGTAGTAGTGTTCGACGACTACTGCGTAGAAATTCCATCATCCGCCGACAGCATCTCATCAGCACTGCTTTCTTTGTTAACTCCCAAACGTTCCATTTGTTCAACCATCTCACTTTCCGACTGGTTATTTCGGTCGGAGCATTGGGCGAGAATTTGCTGAAACTTTTCAAACATGTTGGGGCATTTAGAAGGGGAAGCAAGTGAGTTTGCGAATTTTTCGTTCACTGTGCTTACTTGTTCCTTCCACTGTTCGAAAAAGGTTTCAAAAAGCTGGGGCTTGTAGGTGTGCGCGAAGAGAGCAGCTTCAGGGTATTTCTGAGATAGGGCCAAAATTTCGCAACAACAGTCAACACTAAAAATAAACTCGTTAAATTGAGCAAATAACGTCACGTTAATAGACAATATTTGTGCGTTGTTGACGAGCGAAATCTCAAAAATGATGTTACTTTCCGAGAATGTGGTTTGCCACAAAGGCCACATTGTAGAGACGATGTTCCAAGCTTTTTGCTGCGATTTTACGAATGGTCCCTGCGTCTCGAATGCAGTAGGACATGAAGAGGAGAGTGGCGAAGTCTTCGGCTTTCCACATACTTTCTCTGGCAATATCAAGACGGCCGTTTTTGATTGAGTGCGAGGCCAACTTTTTCCACACTTCTCCGTCCTATTATATTTCTGGTAAGTAACAAAATGGATGCAATAAACGAGATTATCTTAGATGGGTGGTATGTACAATGTAATTGTAAATTAATTCAGTAAAAAAAGCAAGTTATATTCGATGATTTACATCAATTAGATGAGCAAACTCCAACGACATATCAAACTCTTTCAATTTCAAGGTCAGCGAAAACTTTTGGTAGTTATCTGTGGAAATGGATAAGGCTTCTCTGTAGAAGCCTCGATTTTGCAGGAACTGCGCGATTCTCGAACAGTGTTCCGGGGGAATCTCACTCAAAAGTTTGTACACCAACTCGGTGTCTTGCACATTGCCAGAGAGAATAAGCGTCTGGAAGTGAAGCACGGATACGTTCAACTTGTACGAGATGATGTTGTAGGACTTGTCGCCCAGGTAGATTCTATCTTCGTTGGCAACATAGTTCAGAATGAAGTAAGGTTTTTCCATATGACCAATCACAACTGTTTCGTCGCCAACAGCATAGCACAGTTTATTCACTAACTGAATTCACAACCACACCACACAAATACACACATTACATTTGTTGACAAATAGAAAACAATCACCGACCCAAACTCCAGACGATATGGAATTTTCGTACTCTTCGGCAAGATCAAAAGCTCCATCAATACCATCGTCGACCGTGGGCGCTCCCTCAACGCCACTCATCGTGTGATGTTGTTCAAGCATCTGATCGACTTTAGTCGCGTTGTAATTTAAAATGTAGAACGAGTGTTCGCTGACCAACGCGCAAAAACTTCCACTGCCATTCCAGTACACCTAAATAATTAAAAAGTGCATTTATACATTGCACCACTTGTCGATAAACGCATACATTGAACGGGGTGATTTCCACTCTGTGGATAAGGTCCAAGTTGGTCCAATTATAGAAGTAAACCTCAGACTTGGTGCCGACGCCTAGAAGATGGCCACCATAGAGTTCTTAATGTAGGTTAAGGCGGGCGTCACAACACAAGTTTTTCGTACCACCGGGTGAGTATTTGAGTTTAATAGTTTTATCCGCGCGGAAATTCCTGTATAGTTTGAGCGTTTCGTTTTCGAGTACAGCGAATCTGCAAATGTAAAAAAATTTAAAGACGAGCGGTGACTGGTATTCAGATTAAAAATGCGAAAGGATCACACTTTAAGATTGATTAATGGAAAACATAAGTTCAACAACTTTAAAAGTAATGACACCAAACACGAATTACGCAGACGAATCAGACGACCAACAAAACGAATCCGATTTGCCAAACACTTTACTCCTCAACGCGAGTGCTGTGTAGACGGTGAATTCAAAACTTCCAATCACAGCCACATATCTACATACGCGCATTGATCAATGGAATAACTCTAAAGAGTTGTACTTCCCATTGGGACTGTGCAGCAGCTTATTTGGAAATATTTCGCACGTCCCAAGCTCTTTGGTGATTGGCGCTATGATTTCACCGTCTTTGAGGTTGAAACCTACGTTTAATCACACTAGACATCAACACAGCGCCAACAAGCAGTACTTTCCATGACTTTAGTGTTGGCTTGGACGATCTCGGAGTTTTTACAAAGTAGCAATTTTCCACTGGAGTCCATTGAAATTTTGGGAAGGTCTTCACCTAACTACAACAACACCACACATTTCAATCAAATACCAACGTAGAGTGTTCACAGAGTGTAGGTTTAAATTGAGGAAGTGGCTGTTGTTACATAAAAATTAATCTACCATCTCAGTTTTAGCTATATTTAATTATTTTTGACCCACCGCAAACACTCTTAGGAGCCAAAAATAATTACTCATATCAATTTTGCAATATAAACTTTATACCGTTGCTAGAAACGGGTGCTGGTGAGATTAAAAATGGCGCGCATCCCAATTTAGGATTAATATTATTCGTATGAATAGCCACTAAAAATACTGTCGCAAGTAGCTTTTTGCAACAGGAGTTTAATTAATTAATAGAACAGTTGACTAGTTATTATAAAATATTTGCGTGATTAACGTTTAGCAATCAAATGTCTCAATGGTAGGGAATCAATAAACTCCCCAATTAGTTTCATGTACTACACGTCACAAAAACCCCCCACTCAAAGAAACTATATTACCTGAACAAACACCGACCCCTCATCGTAAGCAATAGCGAGCCCATTGACGCCTTTGCGTAAACTCAAATCCCACACTCGCCCCAGACCGTAGTTCAACACGTTCTCCAATTTGTATGTGATTGAATTCCAAATTCGTACAGTTCCTATAGCAACATTGTACTCATTAATTGACGACAGAATGCCAGCAACACACCGTCTTCTGAAGCGGTAAAAATGAGGGGCAGTTCTGGGTGGAACTTCGTCGCCATAACATTGTCACCATGGCCGTACAATGTTTGAATGCAAGCTTTTGTCTAGAGAATGTGCATTAGTTGTCAACGTGTGGGTTGGTGGCAGATGGTACCTGAAAGTCCCAAATTTTGACGAGCCCGTCGTCACCACCACTAATCAAATACGGTTTGTCACCACTGAAGCAATAGTTGACGCAATTAGTTCCCTGGAAAAGCGTCATTTTGTAAATTCCTCTCAGTGAGAATGTACGTGACTGTGGCCTTCAATGGTGAGATTGGCTTGGCTGTGCCCAATTTGCCATATCTAAACACGGTTTGTAGTTGAAGATTGAAGCGACCAAAATACTTTGATCGATTTATCAAGACTGGCACTGGCGAAAATATTATGGTCCTTAGGGTTGAAAGTGACTGCCATAATGTAGTGTTGGTGGCCTTCAAACACGCGTACACATTGCCAGTTTTTCTCCCAATCCCACAATTTGATCAGCATGTCATCTACATCATTTCGTTAATGTTATTGGCGACAAACAAGTTGCTACCCCCAGCAGAAAGCAAATACGGGAGGGTAGGGTTGACTGCAAGTGATCGTATGTAGTCTGAGTGGGCTTCAAAGGAGTGCACCTTGCAACAATACAACAATCCACACACTATCCACGTCTCACCAGTACCTTTTCCATTGTATTATAGTTGTACACTTGAATTTGTAGATCGTCGCATGCAGTGATAAACCAACACTTTCTGGCGACAAATCGAACAGCCCGCACTATCTCAAATGAACAACAATTGGTCGTCCACCAACATGATGTTCAATAACCTGGCATTAGACCGACATTAAATGTCTTGAGCAGTGTCTCGTTGGCGTAATTCCATATGTTCACGGTGCCACTGTACAAACTGACAATGTACCATGTCTCGGTCGGGTGGATATCCACACATTTGACTCTATTTGATTGGGCTGTAACTTTTTTCTAAACCGTAGTTCAAGCAAGTGACTTTATTTGTGGGACAACCTTGAAATCAAGCCTAAATGACTACAATAATATTATAACATTAGCAGAGGAACAGCAATCAGACTTACCATTTTCTAAAGTATAGTCGCACGCACACCAACATAATTATTAGTCAGCAAAGGGAAAATACAGAAGCACGGCAGTTGTTTGTGTTTTTTCAAAGTGATAAAAATAAATGAGAGTAAAAAATCCCATGAAACTTTAGCACGGTTATGGAACAAATTAAATTGTAGATGTTTGCGCAAGCGTATTTGCGTTGTGTAATCTTTTCCTCGTTGCCCCCCATGCAAAGAATAGTTTTGGGGTTCGTCGATACTACAGACCCGGCCGAATATGACCACCTTCAATTGATGCCGTCAAAGATAGGAGGACAGCCTAAGTGGCTTAATCTTGCACACGTACCTTCGCGTGAAATGGTTGCTTGCTCCAAGTGTGGCGATGTGATGCCGCTGCTGCTTCAAATTTACGCCCCCTTGGACGCCTTTGACCATGCCTACCACCGAATGGTTTATGTGTTTTGTTGCAGAAATGGTGGTTGTCATGGAGCTCACAACTCCAAACCCTTCAAAGTGCTTCGCACCAGCACCCCCAACTTTAAATTCAACGTTGATGAGTCAACTAATAATATTTTGGAGTAGTTGAGAGTGATCCAACTTATTTTGATCTATTTGTAGACGCGAAATGGCCATTTTGAAACAAAATGACGTTGAATTGTGCGTTGTTTGTGGAGTGAAAGTGGCTGGTGGTGCCAAGTATTGCTACAAAAAGCACGAAATTCAGCACAATGTCACGTTAAAAGCCCAGAAACCACACCAAAAAGCGCTGTTCTGCTTTCCCCTGCATGAAGTTGTGGTGGAGGAGTTCGATGCCAACAAGAAACCCAACCAAAATTCGAACAAGTTTTCGTTGGAAAAAAAACTTTTGGAAGAGTATGAAAAGGTGGTTTGTTTGAGGACTGGACTGAAATTTACTACGCTACTATCTAGAATGGTCCATTAGAAGAGGATAACGACGACGAGTTGGATCAGGTTGCTCAGAGCTTGCTCAGTGACGCCCACACATTTCATGAAAAGACTTTTGAACATTTTCGTGATTCCATGAAAACGTATCCTGAGCAAGTAGTTGTGTTGTCTCTTCAAACTAGCTCTATTCGATATGCTCAGATACTTCGATACGCCTTAAATGGATCGCCATTGCTTGCATCCAAACATCCAGTCCCTACTATTCCCAAGTGTAAGTGTTGTAGAGCTCCGCTTCAATTTGAATTCCAAGTCAGGCTACAATTCTCTCGAGTGAGTTGACGTTTGTTTAGATCATGCCTCAACTTATAAATTATTTGTACCCTGAGGATCTTTTCGCCGGCAACTCCAAGTTCAGTCCTGATGATTTTCTTGAATGGGGCACTCTGCTGGTTTTTACTTGTTCCCAAAGTTGTGTGTCCTCTTCCTATGTGGAGGAGTTCATTGTCAAACAAGATTACGATTAGGTTTTAAACATTCTACAAGTGTAATTATACATTTTAATATTTGTGATATGGGTGTTGAAATAAACATTAGCGCATATTCTTATCAATGTTTCGTTTATACTGGTTCATACACAATATGGGGATAAATGATGGTTTCTTCGGCGATGTTGCGATTGATTCAAGCTGTTTGCGTACACTCTATTCGTCCAGCACAATTACTTAAAGAATTAAAATCGCTATATTTTATATCGTGGAATATTGATTTGTGAAGTGTTCACTTGAGCGAGGCACAATTAGCTGAAGTTTTGAATATATTTAAGCTCTATTGAACACATTTCTGTTTTATTGTTTAAATCAACAAAAACTAATTTAAAAGTTAATTTAATTGTCACTTGGCAACACCAGTGATTCTGCGCTAGTTCTAAATTTAGTAAACAACGTCTAAAAACTCTTTGTTCGTCTTCAGTGCGGTGAACAGTTGGCGCGAAACTCTTCCATTGATTAGAATCAATTATAGCGGACTACAAACCAAATCTTATTATAAACAAAATAAATGTCACTAAAAAATGGTATAGTTTCTGGTAGGTGCTAGGTATTTGGGTTTCGCCGAGTTGACACTGCTGTTGTGTCTTCGGTGTGAATAGAGGCATCTACTGGGACCTCCAGTGTAAAATAATCGCGAAGACTTTTTCATGAAAGGAACCAACATGCAGTCGTCGTTAGACTCTTCATAACATAGAGATTGTTTCCTAAACAGCTTGGATGTTTTCCTTAGAAAGGGTGTTTTATGCTCTGTGGAGTGGTGGTTGCTACTACTGATATGTCGATTTTCAATATAACGGCATGTGGAGTGGAGCGTCGCCTTGGATTAACATTTTAAAATATCCACTACGTCTTTGTGGGTATTTTCGTTGTTTCCATGATTCGGTTCTGTCATGCTACGAATCACATGGTTAGTAGTAGGTGTATTTTTGTTGGTTTTGATGATATTGCGACACGTTGATCGATAGTTATGGATATCAGCGTTGTCTTCCGAGCTTGACTCCATAGCAACAGGTTTATGACCACTATACCTAACTAGACGCCAATTGAACAAAACGCACAGTCAAATACTTTCGTTGTTGTCCAACTGACACCGAAGCGAACGCTTGCGTTGTTTCATTTCTAAAGAGCTTTCAACCCCTATTCTATCACTTAGCAACATAAGAGGCACAACAATCTACTATTCAACATTTTACAATGCTCGTCAAGTGTAAGATCTTTATGGAGCGCATAGTACAAAGTTTCTTGGTGTTCGCTTGGTGATGAGGTGAAGCTAGAGTACTGAAAACCTTAACTCTATTCACTGGAAAACGCTCCTAAATTACCTTTTGCTCAAGCTGACTAACCATAGTAAAAAATCTGTCACTAAAAAAATCCATAGCACTTAACACAAGTGTCGCGCGCAGTTACAATGGGCCCCCCGCTGGTGACTCCCACGAAAACTTCCACCTACCAATACATACAGGATAAAGCAGCTAAAAATAAGAACAATCCACTATACCGTTATTTTTGTGAATTAGGACTATTAAGGTTGGATACGTCGATTTTTCGAAGTGGTGAGCGTAAATTGGGTTTTAGTGATAATAAAACTGAAGAAAAATATGTTGGTGGCAGTAAAGAAAGTAGTTTTGGTCAACAGGATCACCTTATTGACCCAAAACATGATGTCGATGTTGTTCATACAGAATGTATCATTAGCTGTTGTGTTGACGTCATATCTATCTCTCTTAACCTCTCTAGCTAGCTCCACAAAAGTTGATAACTCCGTGAAGAAATCTAGAAAAAGGAGAAACACCATGCCAACATGTAACGATTCCTTCACATATGCGTACTTCTAAGTTTTGATATTAGCACGAGAACAGCCAAAAGATAACAGACGAGTTTGTATGTTTTACCTCGAGTCACGCTGTCATAAGGTACTATCAATGTGAATAAACCTGTTACAACTATTGTGTGAAGGGCGATAAGTGTGAATTTAAACACGAAGGGGATTTGAAACGAAAAATGGAACCGTGCAAGTTCTATATAAGAGAGGGGCATTGTATGAAAAATGACAAATGTATCTACATGCATAAAGATTTTCCGTGCAAATATTTCTATAACTTAAAATGCAATTTGGGCGATTTGTGCCGGTTTTCGCACACAACACCAAAAGAACAGGCTTTGCAACTGCTTAATGAGGTTTTTTGATGTGTGTGCTTTACTCTGATTCCGGTTAGTTTGAGAATAAATTATCCGCCAAACGCGTTGCGTCTAACGATGCCGGGAATACCTCGATGGAATCCATACAAGAAACGAACAATGAAGTCAAATCGTTTCATTTTTATGAATGACGTATTGAGCATGTGAATTTTTTATGTCAAGCTGTATTTTTGCAGTCTCATTTGGAACGTTATTCCATATTCTTTGAACATCAAACATTAACCGTTCACTGTTTTAATATAACTAGTGTGGTAACTATATTTTTATAAGTCTAATAATAGGTTTATAGTGTAACTAGCGCGAAATCACTGGCGTTGCCCAGTAACAATTAAGTTTTCAATTAGTTGGTTGATTTTAAAAATGAAAACAGAAATTTATTCAATAGAGCTTAAATACATTCAAAGTTTCAGCTAATTGTAGTTAGCGTACGTGTATACTTCACCATTTCACGATATGAATATAGCTATTTCAATTCTTTATCGAGTATTAAGTAATAATTGTATCAGACAAATAAAGTACAATCAAACGTTTGTCGTCTGTAATGTGCTACCTTGGACATAATCCTACAATTGTGATATTTTAATCAGCCTGTCAAACTTAAAACCTGAAAACCATAAAATAAAAAATGTTAAATATACTTTTATATAGTCAAGATCTAAAAAAAATTTTTTTTTATAATTTAAAACGATTGAATATCGTGTAACTTCTATGTATAATGAAAAAAAGTTTCGGACATGCTTACTTGGGGGCGGGCACACACACAAACTGACACTACTCCTTTATTATATAGTAGATAGATAGAAGATAGATATATGATCAAATATGAGAGATGTAAAACTCAAGTGTTGATGGACGCATGCCTGTTTTCCTGCTAAAACCTCAAAAGATTTTAAACACAAATTAGACATGCGAAATAATAGTTTATTCTAAAAAATTATAAATTCAGAATTTTGTCTGATCTAGTAACGGTTTTCTTCATCAAACCAACTTTCACCACATACGCTGCCACAATAATGATCAATATGGCCGATCCAGCAAATCTAAAATATAGTGACATAAAACACTTAAAGCTCTATTTCCACAAATACATTGCCCATTCCAATGCAGAAATTCTAAACACTAAGTCACAAAAATTTGTGTAAATACAACATTACATTTGTTTTTCTGAATCAGATGTAACATATTCAATAGTTACATCTATAATATATGCCGTTAGTAAATAGAATGAAATGAATAACAGCATCCAGTCATATAAAGTGATTTACTAAATAACAAATATTAGACAATATAACAGTGCCACGAAAAACCTTGTGTTGGTGATATTGACGGTGATTGGTTTAATGGTGGTGACTGTGGTGGTGACTTTTTTGAATGTAGGAATTATAGTCGATTTGATGGTGTATTCTATGGGCAAATTAAACCACTATTGTCACTCTACAAGACATGCTAAAGAAGAAATTAGTATGGGCTTTCCTAACTACACTGTTTACCCTATGTTTGGTGGGAGGGGACCATCTAAAACAAATTATTCATTACTTTTGATCATTTGCAGTGTACAGATAATTACGATGGATAACCAGTTCGTTGTGCTTTGACCTTCCATTAATTGCAACACTAACGATATAGATGTCAGTTTTGTTGATATCATTGTAAATGATGCTGTCACAATTTTTGTTTCTGTCATGTTCAACAAGTTGTCGTTTATTGGTTTCTACAATTTTAGAGAATACAACTTCACACAAATTTATATCGGATTTAGGATTGGACTGTACACTTACAACTACACTGGTATCACTGCTATAGTTAAAGTTCAAAGTAATATCGTATTCGCCTATTCGACAAAATACAGCAATACAAATGAAACAAATATGTACGTGTTTTACGACCGAAGAATTCCACTGTTTCATAATACGAATGCGCTTGAACTCTGATATCATAAAATGTACCAACATGGACATTGTCCAGATAAAACGCGTCACTGCATAACAATTTGCATCCGACGTTTCCATTACACACCGTTTGCAAGTAGAATGGTTGGTGGGATTCTCTGATTGTAACCAAACACGAAGCTTCTTTGTAGTTAGTCAACTCGCTGCCTGGAGTCAGTTTAATTGCATCATACAACATGTCTGGCTCGGCTGCGGATAACTTTGTTGACGCTAAAACCATATAAGAACATTTAAACAACATACGGGATACGCATGGTTATGAAAATTTTTTTTGTTTCGCTATAGCTCAGGATTTTTCTGCGAAACACAACTTCAACGATGTAAGAAGTTCCTGGGAAGAGGTCAACAATTTTTTTGGTCGTGCACTGATTATCACACAACACACTATCGTCACACAGAGCGGGTGACTTGATTTTTCGGTCAATAGGAATTTTTGCATACATCATATTGAAAAAACATTCGAAATTTTCCAAATAATCACTTCCAATTTTGTTGCTATTGATAACAAGCTCGATTGACGGTGATACCTGGTTTTCAAGTGTGTAAGCTCTTACTGATGAAAATGCCACTATTTTATTAAAGATTCAGGAACAACTCAAATACAAAACAACTAGTTACTGTTGTAGTCATAGGATCGTGTGTTTCTTTTGTCGGTATTTCTTCGATGAATTTTCATTTCATACGATGGCCTAATTATATCCACAAACAGGGTCACATCTGTACACGGACTGTAGCAGTCAGTTTCTGCGCTGCCCCCACCACAATCAGATATGAATCCATTGTTGGAGGTTGAAGTGTCGCGTATTTTAAAAATGCACATATCATCAGGGAAATCATTATAGAACACAACTTCCAAACAACTTTGGCACTTTTCAGATGGGACCATTTCAAAGGTGAAATCATTGTGCTCTGGGGATGACAAAGTATAGCTATTTTGCACAAGGTACTGTACTCTAGGTCTGCTAACACAATCCATATAATAAAAGTCCATATAGGTGTCCAAGTCCACCAGTATGGATAGAATATTGGGAGTATTATCATTGAACTCACTCGCGCTATACAAAATTGTGTTTCTAACTTTAATTAGGCACGTTTCAGACTTGGGCACAACATTTGAAATTTTAAGTTTATTTTTTTCCCGAATGAGAGTCACAGTTTCCCAACTACTTATGAATTCTAAATCAGTACAAATAAATAATGCATCAATGTGAGAGTTATGTAGATGTACCATTGTAAATAGAAAATATCTTTTTGACAGGAAAGTTGGCATCTGAATTTGGGTCATGGTATTCATTTATTAATAGGTAATTTAGTGATCGTTGTTCAATGGACTTCAATAGGTAAGGTGTGGAATGACAGATAGATACACATCTCTTTGTGTTGGTTGTGCAGACTATGTCCTCAAATCGACTGTCTGTATCAGCATTGAGTTTCCTTATTCGACAGTATTTTGTAGATCCATGGCTGAATCCATTTAAAGTCAGTTTCAGTGTATAGAACATATTTCGAGCCATGTTGGTTTCTGCTGGGGTGTATTGTGCAGCTCCCATTGATGGTAAAATTTCTGTGCGCAAATTTATAAATCAAAAGTTATCCAAAGGTATTATTACTTTCAAGCAAGACTTCTTTTCTCACGTGTTGGTTTGAGTTAAATATCTTGATTGTAAAGTCTTTACTTGGATTTCTATCGGGTATTCGAATTTCCTCGCACTTTTGCGAACATGAATCATCATGACATTGGATGGTGAGTATTCGTTCATTTGTGCCTTGTTTTAGTTCCAACACGGCATAATAACATTTGTTGTTTTCAATAGTTGTGCTCGAGAACGGTATGACGTTGAATTGTTCCAGGTCCATAACAACAGTGGTTAACGAAAATGTTATTCCCTCTAAAGTAATGTTTATTAAAGTTAGAACGACCAATGCATTACTTTTTTCAATTTTTTCTAAATTTTCAAACTGGTAGTACCTATTGGACTCTACTTTTATGGCGTAGAATTCGTTTTTTATTATCTCTCGTAGGTGAAAAAGCTCGTCGCAAGGTAACAGACACACTTCATACTCCTCGCATTCCGTTTGGAACGAATTTGTCTGGTCGACGTTCAATCCAAACGCTCTGCACGTTTCGTGATTATTTAACGAACTGGTTACTGGTTGTAGTGTAAATGTGTTATCGTCGGTTGATTTAATGTAGGTTACAGCGGAATATCCGTCTAAATAAATCATTTTCACGAGCCAAAAAAATAATTTTACTGGGCTTGAAGTATAGATCGATGCTTTTTCCATTACTGGAAGCAACATTTAGTAAATACTTTACTCCTTGTTCTAAACCCACCAAAGTCTTCTCATCGCAACTATCACTACATGCAGTATTTGAACCGTTTGTTTTGCACATTGGAACCGTCTCTGATTCTTTTTTCAGAATTACTTTCTGAATTTTTAAACTACATGTAGTTTGAGGAAGCGTAGTGGCGACGGATGTTAGATCTAGTTTAGCCGTTGACATGGCTACTTCTGTCACCGCTACGTTTTGATATTCGATGTGATGAGTTGAAGTGGCACCAGTTTTCATTTGTCGGTTCTTTACTACAACTTTTATAGTTGCTGATGCATTATCAACATTCAACTTTAACGATGAGCAAGGGTGGAAACAACTAGACGACTTTTCTTGTGCTTTTTTAGGATTACATGCAACAGTAACCACAGTGTCCGAATTGTCTGCATCCATAATGGAAAAAGTGCATATATCATAGTTTTGTTCTTCAAAAAAGGTTAGGCCCAAAACATTGTTCTGATATTTGGCGGTAATCATATAACTTGTTTTGTACGGGACATCATTCAAATAGGTTGAGTTCATATAATAATAGTAATCAACAAGCAGTTGTGATTTAATCATAAAATGATATAGGAAGTGATCATACGGCACATTAAAAGTGTGAGTTTTAGGACACTCATTTGACTCTCCCATGGACTTGTAAACGTGTTTAGAAAAGTTAACCGTAAAAGGCGTGGTTCCGCAAGTTTTGATTGTGGTTTGTATTTCATTTCCATTTTTACTTATAGTGATTGTATTATGCTTTGATAAAAAGTCTATAATAAAATTATTTTGTCATAATTAGGTTTCACAATAAAATAGAATTGAACAATTAACTTTAATCAATGAAGTGCCAATTATATTTAGCGAACGTATCTATAATTATTAAAATACCATTTTTAATCGCAAATATTCTGCTAATTTTTCCAGATTTTGCCTTAGCGTCTTCAAAGCCGTCCGTCATTTTTATGAAAATTTGAGATTTCGGAAGTATCGAACCAACGTTCATAGTTGTCGTGCTACAGACAAAAGCGTTATTATCATTTTTGTTATGACAATGTTGGTCTGAATATGATATTCCTGACGACGAACATGCAAATTGGATAAAACATTTATGTTCTGAGTTGTATGTGAGGTGGGTAAAGGTCACATTTATATCAGTGTCTCTATCACCAACCAATGAATATTTCAAAGATCCCTTAAATGGAATAATAGCTGGTATTGTAATTTTGGAGGGCATTGCGTCAAACTTAGGAATTATTTTAACGGCGTAGCTTTTTCTGATGTTGTAATCAATATGAGTGATATCATTACAATCTTTAAGACATTCATCATCCAAGCAATACTTGTCATATTCATGTCTGCCGTTCTCGTCAATTGTTTGAAATATAAAGTAGCATTTGTTGTCAACATTTACAACACTAGGAGATGCTATTACTTTCAGTTGATTATTTCCTACTACATATGTAGCTAAAGTAAGCGCATTTGCTCTTGTTGCTAATATTATTTAAATATTATTAAAAAATAAAGTAATTTACTTGTATGCTTCGTGTCAGAAAATTCATAATGAGAGCTAGGAACTATTTGGACATCAAATTCATTTCCGGGAAACAGGTTCAAATTGAAAACCTCTTCACAAGGAAGTCTGCAAGCAGTATAATCATCGCATTCAGAATTTTGAAGGATTTTTGAAACTGTTGAATATGCCGTCACTTTGCAGGTTGCATGTTGATCATTGGAACTTGCAGTCATTGGGGTTACGTCTAGTTTATCCAATACAGCTTTATTTAGAGTCGGATTAATTGATGTTCCCTCTATGTGCATTGATCAATTATATTAAAATATAGATTTTACTTGTATTCAGTATTTTGTAGTAGGTTTGAGTCTTCTGGCTCGAACTATTTTTAAGCACAAATGAAACCAAGTATTTTGTACCAGCAGACAAATTATCCAATAGTCGTCCACCACAACTTTCGTTGCATTGCTGCGATCCAGTAGTCTTAACACAGTTGTCATTGGATTGTACTTTTTTCTTTCCAAGCACATTATCAATATAAATTGTACACTTGTCAAATGCACCATCATTTCCACTTATTGTTGCTTTGGCAGATGTTTGTTGAATATCTTGAAAGTCAATGTTGACGGAAGTTACTATATAAAAGTGTCAAATATAAATTTTAAAACATACTAAATACAGTGATGACTAGTTTGTAATGGGGTGTTTCTAAACTTAGCTGATTTGGTTGTTATCTTTAGATCAATTTCATCGGCAATGCCGGAGTTAGTTAATAGTGTGACATCATTACATGCTTGGTAGCATTTATCCGAATTTTTCTTGGAACAGTTGGATTCATATGGCTTATTACTATCTGTAGGTTTCAACTCAAACATACAAATATCATCTGAGTAATTTTCCTCGAATTTAACACTATATCCAGTACTGTCTGGTAGTTTTTCGACGTTGTAAACCAAAAATGATGTATCCACTGCGAGCCCTGTCAAGTAGGAACTATTGAGGTAATGGTAGATTGTTGGAAATGAGGATGATTGGATCAAATAAAAATCCAGATATTGTTCATAATTAACTTCAATATTATGCACAGTAGCACAATCATTGTTAATAGCTACATCAGAGTATTTGTGCTTTGAGAAATACACCGACAGTCTATCTGCACCCACGCATGATTTTACTGAAAATACATTTTTTTCATTATTGTCGGCGACTAAAATCTGAGGCAAAGATATAAAATCTACATAAATATGATTTGAAAGATAATTTGAAATAAATTGAAATACCATATTTGATGTTATAAATGTAACTCAAATGAATAGTTTCAAACAAAACCTTATTTCCGACTCGTATTTTGGTAAAATAGTTTAGAGGTTTTTTGAAATATTTTCCAAGTTTAAAATCAGTATAATCACAACTCTCGCGCTTAGTGTATTCGTTATTTTGGCAATCTTTGAGCTGAAAAGTTGCAGGGCTGGCTTCACATGTAATCGACATTTCGCAAGTGTCGTCGTCATATATTTTGTTATATTTATATTTCACATTTACAACATTCTCAAACGTTGTCGGATTATCCGTTGTATACGTGAGATAGTAATTATTTGTAATGACTAAAATAAAATTTCATGTGGTAAGTTGGTATTAATCAAATATAAATACCAATCGTTCTTTCAAAAACAACCGATTTGTGTGTGTACAAATATACCATTATTTCAAGGTGTAGATGCTCAACCCTTTTCAATTCCAGTTCTTTACACGATACATCGCACGAGGCATCATAGCAAGATTCCATAGTGTGTTTGACGCCATCATCTATATAACTATACATGTATCCGCATTTATTTTGACTCCACTGATTTTCAAATGCTTCATCTATTGAGATATATATGATTTCGTATGATTTTCGATTGTATTTTGTGTAGCCCACCCCGGAATTTCCTAAACGAATAAAATTATCAATAACACAAGCATCTTAAATATACCTAAACTAGTTCTTATTATTCTATCTGCATAGTATTCACTGTAATAGACGTAGATGTCAAAGCCATCGAGCAGATGTGCCGTGTTCTCAATAATAAATATTTGGTTACATTCTCCACGACACAGTCCCTCAATATCCTTGCATTGAGCCTCAAACATGCGATTCGGTGATTTGGGCTTTATGTAAAATTTGCACGTAACTTTTCCGTCATGTTGAACGATTGGCTTTAAAGTAACAGAATTATCACTCGTGGTAACTTTGAAAGTGTCTGAATTTTCTTGGGCTTTAATAAAATTAGTAGATGTAAAAATTAAATGCTTACGAGTTGCTTCCTCGAAATAAAAACAAGAAAAGGTTTTTGACCTATTTGACTTCAATTCTAAAGGTAGCTCGATTATGTACTCAGAACCAGGTGAGAACACTAATGGTGACACCATATCTTGAGAAAGAATAACCAACTCCTGGGTTTCTGTATGATGATCAAACAATGTACTTGTTACGGGTGTTCCAAATGAATATTGTCCATCACCAATTGGCCGGTTAATTAAACCAATTATGTGTGAATATATTTGTTTATTTAAGAGAACACAAGACCCTAAATTAAAAAAATTTACGTTGATAATAATTATTAAAAACACTATTACTATGAAATATTTGGCCTTCGACAGCTGGACCATGTTTGAATCTATTTTTAACAGTCATGTGAACTAAATTTTTATTAACTAGATTTATTGCGAACTTTTTTTGTTCACAAAATGCAACACATGATGTTGCATTGTTATTTGGCCCGCACTTAAAATTCAACGCTTCGCCTTTGACTAAACCTTCTATGTTGTTAAACGAGAATTCGCATATTTCGTCTTGGATGTATCTGAGAAAATTAACTTGTACTTCGTTATCATTGAAATTTTCCAAAGTAGCCACTGGGGTTTCGAAAATATTTATAGCGGGACCATCAGGAATTTTGGGGTTGGCGTAAAAATAGATTGAATTGGCGCAATCGAAATACATTTTATCTGGAAATTTGGATATCGGAATAATTTTTTCATAGGGATATTTAAGCAGTCGACCATCTGTCGAGGTTAACGTAGTGTAAGAACTCCCACAATCGTTCACAAAATCAAGACTATTGAACTTAATGTGCAGGTTTGTATCGTGTACCGTAGCTGTATCATCCAGTAGCATTTCTTGAACTATGAAAAGAATACATACTTTAGCAAACTAAATTGATACCATATTTTACGGTGTATATATGATGTGTTCGTATTATATTCATTTCTTCGTTTTCAGCTGTTTTAATATATAAATATTTTTTCGGGGATATGTTAACATTTTTGATGACTGTATTGATTAAATCGCAAGTAATTATGCATTTACCACCATAACAATCCAACTCTTCCTCAGTAGGATCGGCGTTTTCTTGATAATTAAGGAAAAATAGTTGACAGTAATAGTTGTGTTTTTTTAGGTGATTTTTTAACGAAAATCTATAACGCAAAACGTTATCAAACACTGCGGTTTCGTACTCAAGTTCATTTTTATTTTCTAAATGTATTAGTGTTCAACAATGGTTTATAAGCAGTTGAAATGTGTATTACCGTTTAAACCGTAAATTCGTGGTGTACCTTTATTGGCTTCGACCATCACAATAAAATATGTTTTCGTTTGGTCAAAATTAGCAATTTGAAGATTGTTGCAGTTAATAACACAATTTGAATCATTATTCCAGCATGATTTAAGGTAGTTCATGTTTTTTCGGTACCCAAAGCTAGAGACGATATAGTGGCATTTCATTTGCGTATTTTTTTCGTTTACATTTTGAAGTTCTAAAGTATAGGTTTGCATATCTTTCGAAGGGACTGCTTCAATTGCGTGCGTTATTTCACAATTTTCTATATAGAGATTACAACATGTTAACAAAATATGAAAATACTAGTCTTAAGAGTTTCTTCTTTATATGGGAAATAAAGTCCATTTTGATTTGAATACACAAATACATGATACTTTGTACCGGGTAATAAGTTTGTAAGCGTGATGTAGGTTGTGCACAGTTCAATACATATTTTGCCGTTGCAATAATTATTAGTGAAATATCTTTCATTACCTTCTCTAATATAATGCCGACACAATATAGGCGCATGCTCACTTTTCGGAATATCCAACGGGGTTAAATTATATGTCAAACTATTTTTTGTTGCGCCATTGGCATGTAGTACTGGCTTAGTAGTATTAGCATTATCTATAAAAGTTATTAACAGATTTATAATTTGAAAGCTACCATAATGAAAGTAAAAATAAATTTTTTCACTATATCCATTGTTAGGCAAATTCAATACGTCAATTTCCACGTTGGCATTAAGTTGCGAAATGTCAACGTCGTCATAAGAAGTAAAAAAAATCACAGGACAAGCTGTATTGTCGTTTGCAGACTTTACATATTCATTTGGAAAAATATTATATCCAATCAAAAATTTCACAGAGCAGATAGCTTCGGTAAAGTGTCTTTTTATCGGTGTCAAATCCATCGACCTCCTCATTGTGCCGCCACTAATCGTTCCTTGTGTAACATGAATTTGTATTAAATCGTCTTAATAAACAGTTAAAATTATTACACACGTAAGAATATACAGTGTAACGTTCTTCTAATAGTTGGTTTTGAAGAAACGTCAGTTCTTTTATGTATTTCAATAATAAAATGATCCAGTTCTTCACTGGCAGTGATATTTACACTTGAGCAGAAATAATAACACTCTATTTTCTCATCAGGGCACTGTAGTTTAATATTTCTTGTTGTAGAAACTTGATTATTCGTATATTCAAGTTTCTTCAAGGAATATTTACAAATATCCCCCCTACCCATTATTGCAAAATAAGTTATTGCAAATTTTCTTCTGTTCTCCAATGGAACAGATTTAAAGCGGAGTTCGAATTCATTTTTCATTTGTGCGAACTTTGGGTCATTTTCCCAATAATGAACAAAAATATAGTGATTTTTTTTGCCTAACATATAATATTCTGTGTTAGGGTCTGGAACAATTTCTTCTGTCAGCTCTTGTTCGCAAGCAACTTCACTTGTGGATAAAATTGAGCTTTCTCCGTAATTATATTTTATCACCATTTTGTCTTGTGTATCACACCATTTATATTTCAGTTTAAATCCCTTTTTAGTATTAATAAACTCAAAAGGTGTAGCCTTTAGGATTGCTAAAAAAATATTAAATCGTGTATAGGAACAAAATTTTAATATCATGAGTATAATTTATTTAGTAATAATAAGAATAAAATTAAGAACATACTGTCTATGTAACCCATAGATTCAAACATTTTAATAGTTTCTGTATCAGACCCGCTTCTCTCCGGTTCATTTTGTGGAACGCCGTATACGTTAAAATAATTGAGGTGGGAAATTCTGTTTACAATAATTGAGAATGAAGTTGTAATCCCACAGGTCCATAACGTTCGTGTCTCTGTGTTACCAGGAGTCTGCACCGGTAATTTAAATATGGTACCATCATCACCTCTAAACAATATAAAACATTTTTCATTCAAAATGATGTTTTTTATTGTTGCAGTGTATTTTTTTAACGTATCACCACTGTCAGGATTACTCAGCTGGATTACTGAATATTCTTCTAAATAAAAATATACTAACTTTAGTTAAGTTCAATTACGTATGTTTTCTTTGTTCAATTGAGTATTCATTATGAAGAAAAACAACAAATAGGATATCATTGTGATTGGAAGGTAGCCATGAGTCAATTTCATTTTTTAACTCTAGTGTACACATTAAAAACAATAAAAACGATAAAACAACTTGATTCCTGTTATCAATGCGTCTTCTAATATATCATCTATTATTACTTAGTGATTACACTCGGTACATAATCTACATAATCTTTAATATAAAAGAATATATATTAAATCTTTTTGTATACATACCATTTAATAATCCGCTATATTGCCAGAGATTGTAAATTCGTTCGTTCGTTCGTGTTTCGTTCGTGTTGAATGCTCTAAATTTTAGTTTCGTTCGTGTTCGTTCGTCTGTTGATGTTGTTACTAAGTTTCGTTCGTTCGTTTCGTGTTAACTGACGTTGGAGTGTGTAATGGTTGAGAGCACGATATTCAAACTTTATTTTTAAATACATTTTTATATTTTGTTCATATTTTGACTACATAGAGTATGTGAGAAATTAAGAAAGTGGTTACTGACACGGTTGTAATTATTGTTTTTGTTACTTTATTTCTGTTCATAAATTTTAATTATTAATTAATGGCTAAACATTAATTGTTAAAAGTTCATATTATTAATTCATTCCTATTATTATAGCATGTAAACAACGCATTGTGTAAGTTTTGTAGTTAATTATTATAAAAATTAACAGTAAGAACAATTAATATGAAACATAAAATTACAACTTCAGTTGTTAATTTTGTGAAGAAGTCAAATAAAATAGGGGTGGTCAATCTGCATCCCTCAATTACTTTTGTGAGCGCCATGGTACACCTGGTCACAAAATAAATCTGTGCAGGTTTTTTCCATTAAAAAATGCATAACTGAGTACCTATTCATGTATCTTTAATTGAGTGACACCTTCATTGATTAAAAATAAGTATGCACAATTTATATAAATAATTGGAATATTAGTTTACTAGTTATAGCCTACCAGTTTATTGAAGGCTTATATTTCTTTATTTTGGTGAAATAAAGCTGAAATAAAATAAACTACTATAAAAAATAATTTTAGATATTTGGAACTGCACCAAATATTGAAGAGTTGATTTGTAAATTAAAACATCTATTTTAATTACTAGAACAACGATATTAAACATTATAGATTTATTGAAATTATTATTTACACTAAATTCACAAAGATTAACCATTTCTTTAGTTTATAAATTTTTTTTGGTGAAAAATTTTGCGTATCAAACAAGTTATTTTATTTTTATATCAAAAATAAATCAACAAATATTTTAAATTAAATTTATATTTTTAATATGTCATTTTGAATCATAGAAAAAGTCTCAAAAAAAATAAAAATATGGATATATTTA
>JAOPJI010063384.1:0-11684 GCA_027122695.1 Merluccius productus
AATAATGAGAACAGAGTTTGCACATGCGTACTGATGCATGACACACGGACACTACTCTTTTATATATATAGTAGATTAAAAACACTTTGATTGAAATAAATAACCCCATTATGAAAGTTGGATGCGTGTATGGCCATCTGGTTGCAGTCGAGCGAAGTTTAGTCCTCATCTCAAATTGGAAATTAAATCGGCAGCTTGCCAAACGATTAAGGAAACGCCGATAAATAGAAATGCAACGCTATTCCGGCAAATAAAGTCGGTCAATATACAAAAACTAAAAGTGTATAAACTTCATGAGGTTTACGATGGGGTCGAAATGGAAGTCCTCGTCAATACCGGCGTAGGCTTGGCGTTTGACGAAACGCCTTTTAATGTGCGACATTTTGTTGCGATCGTGCACCATGTAGGCCGACTTGAACTGGCATATGGTTTGTGGTGTTTGGAACCATATGAAATTTTTGACACCGTCCTTATTGGCCCAGTTGAGCGTGTTTATTTGGACGATGATTGTGGCAATGGAACGTCCGTCGAAAGCTATCGACTTGAGTGTGTACGGCGTCGCAAGTGCTTCAGGCACATTTCCCACAAACACATCCTCGTGCGGTATACCGTTCACAATAGCAGCCATTGAGCCCGCGACTGCAATCGCATTCATCAGTGCTGTATCATCAATAAATTGCCGCACACTTCACTATTCAAGTTACCTCGGTTAATGGCCTGCTTTATTCGGTAATTGAAACTAACAGACAACATAGGATAACTCAGCGGCACAGGATACAGCGAATTGGGAGTAGTATCGGGGTCTTCTTGCAGATGGAACGTGGGTTTGTAGACTTCGTTCCATTCTATTGGAGTATTGATTGTACTCATTATAGCATCAGTTGAGGCGATGTTGGCCAGTGGACTCTCGCTCAAATACAGTCTATTCACTTCACCGGAAAATTGCAATATTTGGCTGTTGTCCAAGTGGGTCAAACAACCGAAAGCACTTTTGAAGTTGGTAATCAAATTCAAACCCCCACCTCTTGTAAAACTAAAAAGGCGTCAAACGTAACCCCTCTCTATACATCCATACCTTCCATTATATTGGACTGACTTGTTTATGGTGTTTGCGATGAGGGGTACATAGGTGACTGATGGAGGTGCCCACATCCCTCGAGTGTTACACGCTCGCACCTGAGTGAACATCGAGTGGAACTGCGCCTTGGCTCTTTCATCATGAGAATCCTCATTCAAAACGTGCGACTTGACCTCCTCGGGCATATCGTTGATCACCACGCTCTTAGTGAGGTAGGCCAGGTGGGTGACTGGCTTCAAAAAGTAGGTGTTGTTTTGGCAGTTCAATATTCGTGGAGTGTTGATTAGATGCTCGGCCACACTCTGCACCGATCTCAATGACATTGTAAGTGAGAATTCACGTTGCCACTGTTGAAAAGGCTTGCGCAAGCGTGCTAGTGTGAATTCAAAACGGCCACCCACCTCCCCTCTCACTCAGCAGCATCCACGTTGTCGCGTTCGATTCAACGATCGTGAAATGCAAGCGCAGTACACAACTACTAGATCTGAGTGTAGTCGAGTAGATTATGATTCAACCCAACTGGCGACATTGGTAACTGTACAATTTCAACCTGCACGTTGTAGTGCGATGTGGATCAACTGCGTTCAAACCAGCTATTTCATACGGCACACTATAAATGACAACTCGTCTATGCAATTACGAGATTGATACGCATAAATTTTGAACACGTCGAAAAAACTAACAACTACACATCGAAAAATACCAACACACGTTGAACTTTACATAAACAAACCAATTGAACCGTCTGACATGGCCGCGAATAGCCAGGCTTTGAAGGGATGGAATTTGCAGCAAGTGAATCCTAAGGTCATCAAAATTAGGCTACCAAATTATGCACAAAATGACAGTGCGTCGTTAGAAAATCATTAAACCCAAGGTATTTAAGGGTTATTGAACGTACAAACATCACACACAAAAGGAGAGTAGTTGGACAACTACAACACTGAACAAAATGACACAAATATGTACCAACATAGAATTGGCGCATTAAATTGATCATAACAATAATCAAGAGTAAAATTAATTGTAGAATCAAAAATGTTTGAATACAAGCAAGCAATTGTGATAAACAACCACTTTAAACATTATCACAATTGTAATAAATTGAATAATACATACAAGCTAAAACCAAACTAGGAACAAAAATATCTAAATTCATTACGATAATTAAGAATTACCAACAAAAGAAATCAATCACATAGAAACTTGATGAATCAGCAGCAAGATAGCGTGTAACATTTACACACACGAATCGTAGATAATAAATAAATTACGCGCAAGCGCCCTTGAAACATGGGCTTAATTTGGCTAGCACTAATTAAAAAATAACTACAAATGCACATAACTATTGGTAAATAATAAGCAACAATGGAAAAACAAACCTTCAGCTTCACCGGAAGCTCGAAGCTGCTTGATAGGCACAATAAGTGTATCCTTGGAGAGATCCCTAATAAACGTGAGAAAACACCAACAACGCGCAATTACGCGTAGACTTTGGCATGGAGCACAGTGCACGACCCGTCATCACTAGCAGCGCAACACAGCGGCAACGATGGGTGCAAGTCTACATCGCGTATGGCTTTCTTGTTGTATCTGCACACGGTTAGAATAGAGGTAAGGACACACCAAAAACTAACTTAAGCGTCTTATAAGGGGTGGTAGCCAGGTCGGTGTCGAACCAACAAATGCGTTTATCGAAACTTCCCACCACAAAGTTATCTCCGAGAGAATGGATGGCCATCGAGGAAATCCAATGCAAAGATGAGGTGTACGTCTTCATGAGCAGTTGTTTTTGAAGGTTGTACACGAATATTTTTCGTTGAGTCTAAATAGCAACATTTCAACCAAAACCCAAAACCCAACTCTTACAGCCACGAAGATTACGGGTTTGATTGGGTGGAACAATGCTTGTTGTATGTACGATTTGGTCTTTTTGAATGGTGACTACAATATACCACGGTTAGTTGGTGTGAGATAGTAGTTAAGGCAATCTACTTGACTTCTTTTCTTGCTCATCTGATGAATGACGATGGAATAACGATTGTTCTTGGAGTATTTGATCACATTGAGAATGTAGTCACCCGCCTTGTGCCAGTCTGAGCAAGCGACCTTCTGCACGAACAAATCAGCACACTAGGAAAGAAGGTGCGACTTACTACACTAGCTTCTTGCGATATTGTCAGTATATAATAAGACACAGTGCTATTGGGGAGAGTGCACTTCTTAAAGCTGGTCCACTTGGTGGTGTTTTCGTCTTGGTCATTGTTGGCGCTTTCGACTTCGTTCAACGAAAGCAAGTATTTTTCGATGGTGCTGAATGTGGTGGCGGAAGAACTGACCATTGGCAACAACAGAACAGTTTGGTCCCCACTAATAAAATCAATTTAAACACCCTCAAACGGCAACATATAATAAAATCTTTGGTGCCCAATGGTATCACATAGCAGCACTCGATTCAGTAAAAAGTAACATAATTAAAGGTAACTTTGAAGCCGATTTTCAATAAAATAAAAAAATATAGCACAATGCGCGCGCATTTCATTAAAATGACAAAATATATTACACCGCGCGCGCATTTTAGCGGGCTGAAATGTTGAAAAAATTATTATAATATTTAGTAAAATTGATCACATAAAAATGCAGTGCGAATAGCACCATTGTTCATGTACTATTTGGGAATTTGACTATATTGGTGTTTTAACCAATAATAGAATGCTCCATGGAGAGCAAATGAGTACAGTTTAGTTGTGGGGTCTTCGACATGGACCTTTCGAGCGTATATGTATTAGTTGTGTATCAAAAGTCACAAGGCTCAGCTTTTTAAGTGACAACAAACACATTGTACGTATTTATGTGCATTACAACTTGGAATAAGCGAAAAGTGTAAGTGAATTAAACTTATATTTATGTAAAAACTCAGAGAATGAGACGCATTGACCCTAGATTGTTACGTTCGTTTAAACTGTGGATCACCTCTTCAAATGAACGGGCGTAGTAAAACATAGTTAAAACGCTGCTTCATTTCTGTTTAAATTGACCAAAAAGTTACCATGTAACCAGCAGAAGCTTGTTTAACTTGGGATTCTTATTCCACATGACCGTAGCTACAGGCTGATTTTTCTGGATGTTGAGCATGAATAGTCTTCTCGCAGTGGACACATTCCAAACGATCACATTGCCTTCGGAATCCCCACTAGCCAGCAGTTCACCATCTGCGCTCACCGACAACGATGTCACTTGGGCAGTGTGGCCGCAGAATTTCTAAATGGGTTTAGTTTTTGACGCCACTTCATGCACGCCCAAATTACAATAGCCTCCCAAGAGGGGAAGGGCTTCAACTCTTCGAGCGAAGGCAGCTTGGGAATGAGCGCCTCGGGGTCGACCAGAACCTTTGATTTCTTTTTGCGTGGACACAAATACAAATCGAGACAGCGCTCGAATTTTTCGCGCACAAAGTGCTCATACGAAGGCACATGTCTTAGACAGTCGTACCTATTTAGACGATCAATTATTTGATTGTACAGACGTGGACACTTTTGCGGCAAGACGCGGCCAATTTTTTTCTCGTATTCGGTGTCGTTCCACTTTTCAACCTATTTCAAGTATCATTTTTACAGCGCATCCAACAATAATTAATGTAGTTGCACACAAGAATAGCGCACATCTAACCAATTGACTTGGAAATTACGTCTTTGTCGTCAGGCAAATATTCAGATGGAGGATTGAAGGATTCGCCACTATCTAAGTGGAAATAAACGACCAAATGACAAGCCTCAATGTTGTACCAGGGAGAGGTAACTTGGGCGCAGCCCAGTGCATATTTTTTCTCCAACGCATAGCCTACCACCACCCAGCTATAAAAGTGCATTCGCATGCGAACTACTTGAGTCAGATTGTTCTGAATTTGATCGTTCGCGGAATCCCAGAGTAGGTAATAGTTTTTGGCGTCGTCATCGTCCTCTTTCTTGTTGATTCTGATATCGCCATTACGAATGGCTTTCACCAGACGCATAATCTATGTATGACTTTTCATATGATCCGCAAGAACGACAACACATACACGCTTGTGTTCCGATAAGGAGGGCATGAAAGCGCGTTTACTCTCTGGCACGGCACTGATTGGTGTAACTTGAAGGTCGCCAGTGAACCAATCGACATATTTCTACGAAAAACGTCAATTTACTGTTGTACCCAATCGTCCACTTGGTAGGGGTCGAAGTGCAAATCGGGATACTTCCCCAGCTGTATATTGTCCAGCATTTGCACATCTTCGTCATCCAATATGTAGTGTTTGCCGGTGGCTTTATCAGTCAACGTTTTCCAGTAGTCCTTGTTGTCATGGGCATTCAGAAATTGATCGATCTGCAATTATTGGCATTATTTTTTAGTTGTTACTATTTTTACATTAGAAGTGGAGGAGTTTTTGGTGGCGCCACTTTTCACTATTTTGCTTCCTTCTATGGAGTAGCCATAGTGTTCGAAATCATCATACCATTCGTGCGGAATATTCCCAACGTGATTACGCAATTCCTACAAGTCGATAACATTGAGTGGTAGACAACAATTGGCGTCAAACTTCTTCGTCTGACGTGTCCACATCAGAGTGGACTATGGTGTTGGATAGTGTTTGGTGGGAATTGGTTGCATCGTTGGCTTCCTCGTCCATACTCTAAAGTTGGAGTTGACTTTGATCCACTCCGTAACTGAAACACGTACCTTTGTAGCTTGAGATTTATGAGACCCTTCGACAATCTTTGAGGCTTTAAGGGAACTTTTAGCCATGTTTTTGTCCTCGTATGCCACTCGCCCAACTTCGTTTTCCCTAAAGTTTGCCTCGAGAATGAGTTTGAAGGACAAATTTCTCGAAGAATGCGACTCCATTCGAAAGGTATTACAAAGAACATTATGTTAAATCGATTGGGTGACATTATTCTAGGACAACGAACGCATTAAACACCTCACTCTACATTACGAGTGCATTTTGAATAAAATGGTGCGATTGAATAAGTATCTTAGTTTGAAAGCCGGCTGGTTGTAGAGTTTGTTGATTTAAATAGATTGCTACGAACCAAAATAAGTAATGGCGATTTAAGTTTGCTTGCTCAACAGCAATCCTCCGATTCGGACTCTTCCATGCTGATGACGCGTAGTGTGACTAGCGAGGAAGAGTGATCAACGGTCAACAATACTTTTATTTTGTTGTGTACAGGTTTTTTACAATGTGGGGATATTTTCGAGTTTGTATTGAAAGGCATCATAACTCAATGCTCATAAGTACTCGTTGTTAAAATTCAGTTGAGATTTAGCAGGGCGAAAATAAATCGAAGGGGTTTGTTCTATTTTTAAAAATATCCACAATAAGTTATGAAAAAATTTGTAAAACACTTAAGTGAAAGAACTTATTTAAGTAGTTGAAGCAGTTATATAGGAACTATGTTTGGGTTTTTATTCGTATTGTTTTATGCGTGTCTATAGATTTCACTTTAATGCGCAAGTAGCAACAGATCTGTCGAAGAAGCATTGGCTTCGTGCAATAGAAATGCACTGCACGCTTTGTCACATACACAACATTAAACCAAAAACTGCATACCGTGATCAACTATGAATTTTTATGTGCCCGCAACCAACTGATATCATCACTCACTACATAGCGAAAAGTTTGAGTGCCTGCAAACATTGAAGTAAGTACTATTTCCTCGTAAAGTTCAGCCTTAATCCACACATATTAATTTGCATGAACAAAAGTCGTATTCAATCAAAACTGTAATCAAAATCGTGAGAAAGTTATTCCAAATTTTTTCTTAAATTAATCGTTTCTGAAATACTGCAATCACACAGTGGACACCTCAACTCCTTGTCAAAGGTGAAACATCCGCTGCATGCGACCAAGTGGATGCACGGTAAAAAAAGAAGGTCGCATTCGTTTTCAATGCAGAGAAGACAAATCTTTTTGTTGGGCTCTTCAGGAAATATCTAACGCAACAGTAAATTAGGATTGATAGTGTTTGCTCCAATGACCTACCTTGTTGATGTATGCTTTGAGAGAGGACAGCGACTTCAATGTCGAGTAGCGTCTGTTGATGGACGATGATTTCAGGGCATTTATAATAACGGAGTGGGATCGTATTTTTATGTTTAAATTGTCAATGATATTGCAGATGGATTCGAGCTCTGCAGCAGACTCATTGTCGTAGTTATCGGGTTGTTTGAGCATATCGTAGGATGTGAAGCTTCGTGATGTTGGTCTCACATCCACCTACAAGTTTTAATACGATCATTGACTGATGATTGTTTTTATTATTATAGTATTATATGTGATGTGTACGCGCCAACTAGTCTATTTACACTGATACTGGCAGGTTGGGTGAATCTGTCAATGATGTAATCGTCAAAAAAGGTATTCATTTTCCCGAAACTCACAGTTTTCTAGAAAGAGATAAACAGTGGTTTTGACAGCATAATAAAGTGATCACTTTGTTAAGTGCGAGGTCTGTGCATGATTGTCCAGGAGAAAGGTACTTGTGGTTATGTGTTTGTAATCCTAAAAATCAAGATATAGTTTGAACCATGTCAAGTCAATGTTGGTACTTTAGCCTAACATTTTGATGTCAAATGCAAAACTGTTTAAAATAGTACGTTGAAATTTGCGTTTTTTTAAAGTTAATCCATGCGGCAAGACACTAACTAAACTAATATAAAGATTGAAGAAAGATACATATTGAGAACCCAAATTTATATTATATTCTTTTATACAATTTAACCAGATCGAATAGGTTTAAGTTATAGTAAAATGACCTTCAATAAATGTTGCGCTGTCTAACGCAGAAGCCAGACGATTTCTTATATTTTACTTATTTTTATTCCTCGTTATTATATGTATAAATTTTGGAAATTAAATTATCCTCTATTAGTTCTAGTTTATGCACTTGTGTACAACTACGATAACACTGTGTTGTGCAACTTTTGTCATGTACAACGACGACGAAAAATAGGAACATTTGTTAAAATAAATCACAGGTGTCATGAGTCACCAAGTTTTATGTACGGATAAATAATAAATAATTTAAAGTTAAACGACATGCATTCTTGGGTTGAAATAATATTGCGTTTTCGCACTAAGGATTAGTTATTACAAAGAAATTTAAAAAGACCGACTGATTAATTCATAAGAAGGCCACTCATTCGTTTATTTAATTGAGTTGGATGCAAAAACCATAAATTCAACATTGAACGAGTTAATTAGCTATGAGTATTAGAATGACCTCGATTACTATTGATCTTGTTGATGAATAAATCGATATCGCTAGGGAAGCCGTTGATGCCATTTCGCACAAAAATACTTTTGGTGTCGTCAGGATCAAGCTGGTTGGTGTTGTACGAGGGCGGAACGTGAACGGCGTCGTTGTGATTGGAACTGGACCAGTCAACTTTGATGGACGGCGAAACTTCGCTGGTGTTATCGTTGGAAGTCAGCGGAGCCACTTGTTTGGTGGGTTTTAACGAGCTCGAACTGAAAAGACTTTTTTGATTAATTTTGGCGTCTTTTTTGCGGCCGCTCTTGTACAAATGCCTAAAGGGACAGAAGGTTTTTGCGGCGCAAGTCTTATTCAACTCCAACGATGGACATGGTTTCTTTTTGAAGTTCTACAGTCCGTATAGTTTGTACTCAGCTCCGCCAATAAACATACATCTGGATGGAATTGAAATTCATAATTATTATGGGAGAATGAGCACAAATGCGATTCAGGACAATGCTCTTTAGGATTCCAAGTGTTGTCTTGAAACAGATATTTGCACTTTTTAGCCCTGAATGAGGCGGCATTCAATGGTGTTTGCACACAAAATACGCGGGTTACTCGTATTTGAAGTAGTAGGGGTTGCGTCGTTGATCACTTGCTTCGTGGTAAAATGGACACGTCGATGAATCAAAATCTGGCGGGTGATCCAGTGTGCACGAAATGGTTTTGTAATTTTTGATAATGTATCTAGAGTCTATTTGAATATTTAGACGTGCACCGATAATTCATCTGGTGTGTACCTAACCAACTCCAACATCGACAGTCGTCACCGTTAGCATTAGAAAAGTCTTCTGGAGGGGCTATCGCTTGACCACTGCATTTTGAAAAGGCTATACAATGGGAGCTCAAGAAACAACAAAAGTTACTCAGCGTACTCGTTGGCAAATTATTTGAAATGTCCATAAACGCCTTGTAGTTACCGTAGATACTTTTGAGATCGCGGAAATCGGTAGGACCATGCGAAAACGCGCAATAAATGCTGTTCTTCTTGCACAACCCATTGCTATCAGTTTTATACATGCATTTAGTGGTTTTGTAGTAGAAGGGATGGAATAGTCGCTCCATATCTCCATAGATGTGATGCACATATTTACAACTAACCACACCCACCAAGTTAGAAATGAAATCAATTCAACGTACCTTGATCCACTCTTGCATATTCCTGTCATAGAATTATAGCTCTTACAAACATTATCGTGCTGGTAGACTATGGTGGTCAGATTTTCATCGAATGGGAATCGTCTTCTTTGATTTTCAAAGTGCCAAAAGAAACAAGTGTAAGGTTTGTGGTAGGAACAGCGATGTTGCTTAAATTGAACACACTCGTGAACACGAAAGTGATATAGAAATCTAAATGGATAGTTACACCTGTACTTTTTACAAACAGCCCATTCAAAATTCTCTCAATGCTAAAGTATGCTATATGTATGTACATAATGTGTTTATTGGATTCATTGGCAATTAGGCCCGTTCCTATTTTTGTATTGTAATCTTTGATAATATTCACGATAGATTCTAGAGTGGGCATATTTAGATTTCGTTGAAACAACGACAACAGTTCAATATCTTTACTGGGGTCCGAATTCATGACAATCTTTACGTTTGCGGAATTAGTTACCATTCAGGCAAAGTATATGTCATACTTAAATCGATAAAGACGAGCGACGGCTGAGCAATAATATCTTTTCAACCAATATCTTAAGGTGCTTTAACCCAACAGAGAGATGGAGTGGTGTGACCGAGAACCTCACCAACCTATTGACACTGCAGCTGTTTGTTGAACCCTCCAATAACAACACCTTATTGATAAAACCATTGCTAAAGTTGTTGATCTGCGACCATGCTAAACCGCGATAAAGTTGAGTTTTCTATCTGGTTCATCATATACAAGCATGCCCCATTCACTGACACAATCATAACTGAATTCAACATTCTATTATCCTTGAATATGTAACACACGGGTGCTCAGTATTTTAATGATAAAACCTTATATTTACCAGCTTAATATTTAAATCCATATTTACACAAAAAATCATCGGTAAACATGATAATTCCTTCCTGAAATTATAGTATCATTGCCAAGATGGGTTCATAAAACCAATAATTTTTTAATCTAAATAATCGATTACAGTATACTTTAAAATTTAGACGTAGTTGATGTAAATTTGGCCTAGAAGCAAGTTTTGCAGGTAAAAGTCTTTTTTAATGCATTTTTTACTAATTTCCAAAGAATATTATCTAAATAAAAAAGAATTTAATCCGACTTATTGCATTACTAAAGTAAAGCTAATCTCTTTTTAAATAATACTCCAAGTGAAATTGTTTTGGAAAAAATTCGCCTTTGTGAATGATCTTATACACAAATTAGTAGCCAGTATGGTGGATATTTAAAAAGGGGACATTCATTGAAGTCAACCAAAATTTGAAGTCTATCCCAAAATAGGACAGCTTTGAACGTCCACCACAATCCCACACACACGTCGAAAACATTAACTTTTAGATAATGTTTAAATGATTTTTTAGATTTTTATACGTAAGTGAGATATTCGAAACGAAGGTTTTTAGTGCGCAATACGCACACAAATTCTGAACTGCAGATTTAATTTTAGTGAGAAATAACACTTTTTGAGTGCTATACAAATTTCCGCTAAAAAGAAACCGAAAGATACTACTCATTGTTGCTTCGAAGATCGACGTGGACATGAAAATCTATATCGAGCTGAAATAAGGCGCCATTTAATCGAACGCGCGCAATGTTAATATTTGACTGTATTTAAATTTGGCAAGGGTTGCGTATTTTTACTGGCCTCTTATCTATGTTTGGCCAGACGAAGACGATCAGTAATATTGATTATCGTCTTTCATTGACAACTAATCATGGTATCATGCCGATTTCGCATATATTACTCAGCAGGAGTTATTTATCACGAAATCATGAAATAAGCCATAAATATTGAATTACTGAGAAATAAAAATATTTTTTGTTTGCATTATATTTTTGATTCAAACCCATTTATTTTTTAAAACAAACTTTGCTTCTTAGAAAAATTCTTTAAACATTCTAATAAATGCTTAGGTTTGAAAAATATCGCTGTTATATTGTGGTTGGCTCGCTTATAATGATTCAGGATCTACTATATATATATATATATATATAAAAGAGTAGTGCCGTGTGTGTGACATGAAGTACGCATATATGAATAATTTTTTCCCCTACACACAGACTTTATAATATCTACTATATATATAAAAGAGTAGTGTCCGTGTGTCTGTCTGTACACACCAGTACGCATGTGCAAACCCTGTTC
>JAOPJI010063412.1:0-11678 GCA_027122695.1 Merluccius productus
CATATATATATATATATATATATATATATATATATATATATAATTTAGGCGTATATGTACTTTAAGTTACCACTTACCGATAACAATTTTTATTCCATTGCTAGATGTTTCCGAGAACTTAGGCACATTCATTTGGACTCTGCAATGGTACCGTCCGCTGTCCTTGTGTTGTATATTTGTCAGGGTGTAATTGCGCCACATTTTTTCCCCAGAGGATTTTTTGAAGACACTGGCTGCTTTTTCTTGTCCGGCGGAAGTGAAATACCAGGCCACCGTAAGTTGGCATGTTGGACTACATTCACATATAACACTGCAGTTCAGAGTCAGGGAGGAACCAAGAGGAACCGTGATCAGTTTCGGTGGTTCTTCATGGATCTTTAGTGTACAGTTCGAGGACATGGCTGTCACTGGGAAGTAGAGAGAGAGAGAGAGAGAGAGAGAGAGAGGGAGAGAGAGAGAGAGACAGACAGACAGACAGACAGACAGGCAGGCAGACAGATAGATAGATAGATAGATAGATAGATAGATAGATAGATAGATAGATAGATAGATAGATATATAGAGGGGGCGAGAAAGAGAAAAAATAACTGACATATCAATACTGCTATACACGTATACAAAAAAAATTGTTAAAGTTTGTAGTAATGTACTTATATTCATGTATTTAAAGTTAAAGTTGTTATCATGCTTTAAAATCCTACCTGCCAGTGAGACTGGAATAAGGAGCATCCCCCAAATTTCCATTCTGTTCTCTTGTCGCTAACATGTAGTTGTAATGCAAGTGTGGTAGACATGTAGATCATGCCACCTTGAGGACTTCCTGTGTGATGGTGTTTCGATCTAGAAGGAAACAACGTGTGTGGGGGGTGGTGTTTAGAGATGAACAGTGCTTGTGGTACAGAATGGACAACAACCAAAGACCAAGCAAAACCAAGCATTGCGTGTGTGTGTGTGTGTGTGTGTGTGTGTGTGTGTTTTCAACCCATGCAATCACACAAGACACCAGAGTCGCAGTCAGATCCTGCGCCACCACTGCAACACATACTGCAGATCAGCCTGGGGTTAGGGTAAGGGGTTTCCGAGAGTGAGTGAGTGTCTGTGTGTAATAGTGTATATATATATATATATATATATATGTCAAGTTCAAGTTCAAGTTACTTTATCTGGTGCTGGAAGCGTTGCTGCCAACCAGGACTGCCTGTGGTCTTCCGGTCAGGAAGTCCAGCAACCAGTTGCAGAGAGAGGTATTTAGTCCTAGACAGTCCAGCTTCTCTATCAGCTGCTGGAGGATGATCGTGTTGAAAGCTGAACTAAAATCTAAGAACAGCATCCTCACGTATGAGTCCTTAGTGTCCAGGTGGGTGAGAGCTGAGTGGAGGGCGGTGGAGATTGCATCATCAGTTGACCTGTTGGCCCGATATCCAAACTGGTAGGGGTCCAGGGAGGGAGGGAGGATGGATTTGATGTGCTTGCATGACTAACCGCTCAAAGCACTTCATGATGGGGGTCAGTGCCACAGGGCGGTAGTCGTTGAAGCAGGATGGAGAGGCCTTCTTTGGAACCGGGATGATGATGGTGTTTTTGAAGCAGGTGGGGACAACAGTTTGGCTCAGGAATGTGTTGAAGATGTCTGTGAGGACATCTGTGAGCTCCTCTGCACAGTCCTTAAGCACACGACCAGGAACGTTGTCAGGTCCTGTCGCCTTGCGAGCATTGATCTTGGAGAGGGATCCCCTCATGCTGGCTGGAGACAGGGACAGAACCTGGTCATCTGGAGGGGGTGTTGTATTCTGTGCAGAGGTGCTGTTGTCGGCTTCAAATCGTCCAAAGAAGTTATTTAGGCTGTTCAGCAGAGTGGTGTCACTGTCAAAGGTCTGTGGTTGAGGTTTATAGTCTGTGATGGTCTATCCCCTGCCACAGGCACCTTGTGTCTCAGCTGTGAGTGAAGTGGTGGGTTATCCTGCTGCTGTACTGCCTCTTTGCAAGTCTGATGGCAGTGCTCAAGAGGCTGAAGGAGGAGCAGACGCGCAAGCTGTTCGTCCTGGCCAAGCAGTACAACCATTCCATCAATGACATGCTCTCCATGCAAGCGGTGAGTACCCCCCCTCTCCCCAGCTACCAAGAAGGTCCCAAAATGTAGGCAGGCTCGCGAAGCTCACGTTACCCCTGGTAAAACCTGAAACCCACTCATTTGAATTGTGAGATACATGGGAATGGGATACCAGCAATACCCCCTCCCCACCCCTTTTTCACTCCTCAAAGCGAACCCTTTTTAAAGCGGCATTTAGATGCTAAGGGCATAGCAATTACTGCAAAAGAGGAGTGCTGCTCCGCACTCTGTGAAAGTGTGTGTGTGTGTGTGTGTGTGTGTGTGTGTGTGTTTGTGCTACGGTGAAATAAACATATGTACAGTACTTTGGTTTAGGTGCGATATAAATAAAATAGGGCTGTCCCGAATACCATTTTTTGGGCTTCGAAGCTTCAGTGAGAATTAGCAACGAATATTCAAAGCTTCAACGGACGGGGGGGTGGACAAACAAATGGAACAGACAACACAAGCGATCATACCGATACCGATTACAGCCATAGCCCATGTAAACTAGTTTTGCTCATATGTAGGCCTATAGACAAATGAATTAATAAAGTTTCAGTGCTGGTGATGTTAAATGTCCTTGTCTGAGAATATCAGAATTAGTAATAATAATTAATGGGGGGGTGAGGAACATTACATTTTTCAGCGCTAAACCAATCCATCAGCATTATACATTGTACTCAACTTTACTCAATCATACTCAACATTATACTCATCCAGCTAATTGGGTGAACAGGCACACACCTGCATTTGAAATAGAATTACAACCCTTACAATGAAGGTGGTTACATTATCAAAAATGTATTTTATAAAATGTGTTTTAGTGATTATCCTTTTTTTCCCTGTACAAGTGCAGCCATGCTTTAGTTTGCAAGTATTTAGTATTTACATTGCCTGCCAAGAATGTGTTTGGCCCGCCCACCCATCATCTTTGTTTTCTAAAACAATACTGCATTGAAGCTTTATTAGAAATGAAGGAGTATGACATGTGTGGAGGTAGGATTACAACCAAGGGTAAAAGTACACACAACACATTTTTTTAAAGCCAACTGCTGGAAAAGTGTTTTGGCGTTGTGGAGTGACCAGGCTGCCCAAGGCCCTCCACATGGTGGAGTGACCAGCAGTGCATGAAAAGTGGGATTTTCATTAGAAGGCTGTAAATTGCTGTGGAAGTTCAGGTTAATGACTGTTCATGGGAAGTGATCAACCACTCGCCTAATCAAGCCTCACCCTACATTAAGAGAGTTGCATTCTACCATACTATTTAGTATGCCAGAACATAGTATGTCAAATGCAGTAAGCAGAGAGTATATCATAACCTAGGTTTTCTAATAAACAGAAACGCTTCTGTTGAGAAGAAATAAAGAAATAAACAAAAATAAAGTATCGTCTATTCTCTTGGCATGTGTTTGTCTAGAAACAGCTGTATGGGACAGCTCAAGTATCATATACAAGTCAAACTAGTTCAACGCCTTTTGGAGGGTTGCTGAACTTATAAAACCGGACTCTGTTCTATTGAACCACATCGAAGGGGAAGGAGCTGACAGAGTAAGTTGACAATATCCTGTCAATCTAATTGATTTTGAATATATAGAAAATATATAATTTTATAAATCTGTAATAGTTGCATCATCCCATTATTTTATCTATCTTTCAATAGCTTCAAAGCATTTCATAATAAAAAAAAAATCTTCATATTTTGTCATGAAATATTAACTGAAATATGTTAAATGTCTTGTGTTGGGTGTCACAAAAAAACATAAGAATGAGGTCCTCTGAGTGTTGGAGCGTGTTGTCCCTTGTGCTTTTGACGGGGGCAGCAGCGTTTAAGATCAGCCGAGGGCCGTCCATGGACCACTCTGAGATCACCCAGATGGCCATTCTAGACGTCGCTGTCCGAACATGCCGCAGCCTGGCCGAGGCTGAGGGGAGGGACTTTGTTTTCCCTGTAAGTATACATATTTAAACATTTATTTCTCCAGGGAAACCCATTGAGACCGAGGTCTAATTTTTGTGTGTGTGTTTGTGTGTGTTCAGCCATTACCTTTAACAGTGACGTGCGTGATTGCAGCGTGCGACGCTGCAGAATCAACCAAGAGTTTCCAAAAAGCCATCAAATCGATACAGAAGAAGAACAAGCGGGTGGACATACGTCGTTTATTCAATGCAGCCTACCATTTTGATGATGAGACATTTGAAGGTGGAAGGAAGGTCATCACAGATGGCTTAGCAATTATCAAGGCCAGCAATAAACTAGACAATTTCAAAGCAGCCAGGGAAAAACTGGGAGAAATCACACACCCCTTGCAGGTATTTACTCTCATTTTTCCACGCATTATACTGTTATTTTAGTGGTACAAATATTATGTATATAGGCTTCCTGAATAAAATCCAAAGTAAAAACTATTTGCTGGACCCAGAGGTATAATCACGTGATCCGATCAGATTTTGGATTGGATAAAACATTTTTTTTTTAAAAATGGGTGGTTCAAAACCATTGGGATCACTTTGAAATCAGATCTGATCAGGTAAAAAACTAAAAATCAGGATTACCCTGATCTCAGTAGAAGGGGGGATTGAGAGTGGGTTACTTTAATGTACTATATCATTAATTCTAAAATAAATCTCATTAAGTTTAAAAGTTTTTAACTCCCGGGCCCTGGTTATGTGCAGCGGTGGATAAAGTTGCCTGCAGTATATATATATATATATTACAGTTACAGAAGTTACATAACCCATTAATTTATTTATTTTTAAATTGTCAATAAACTACTTAACTTTTTCTTTTCAATCTGGAGGACTTCTACAGTCACAGTAACTGGATTGAACTGGGAAATGAGATACCCAACAATAACCTAATCACAGTTGGCACCAAGATTGGCAACATAGGTAATAATCACCGGAAACACATGCATTACCTAAAGATATATTTAATTAATTAAGTATTAATGAAGTATTATTCATTAAATTATTATATCATTGGAAATTAATTTTGAGTGAATCTTCTTCAGATTTAGCCAGACCGACCTGTCAAAACTGTGTTGGAAATGACTGTACGAACAATATTCTGGAAGACATTATTCGAGACCAAATACTGACCGCGGGATATTTTGATGCCATTTTGTCATCTAAACCAGCTGGTAAATAACCCTTTTGTCGTTCACATTTTTTGCATTCTCTTGCATTCAATTGAAGGTGCTGTAGGGGCTATAGTTTGAGTGTTATCGATTAGAAATGCCATATCAATGCTCTGTGAAATATCTGTCACGGTTGACTGTATCAATGGCACGCCTGGCTCTATATGAGACCATTTAGATTTGAGACTGCTCCCAGCTCATTTCTGACCAATCAGAACTTCTGTTCCCTGATTGGTTCGGGGAATTCATCTTGCCTGTCAATCACATGTGTGTGAATGCAACACTTCATCAATCAATTCTTCTCAGCAATCAATGGCAGAGAATCGAGGGACAAAGCAGAGCGGCATTTTGGGTTGCTTATTTTCCCAATCTTGAGCAGCCGAGCAAGCAGTACCATGTAGTGGAAAGCAGTACTATGTTGCTCTCTTCTGTTTTTTTTTGCGCTCTCTCTCTCTCTCTCTCTCTCTCTCTCTCTCTCTCTCTCTCTCTCTCTCTCTTTCTCTCGCTTTCTCTCTTTACAACTCTCAAATGGTACTTTCAGCACCTTTAATAGAATGATGCTCTTAACCAAAATACATGGATGGATTAAAGCTGACCTGAGTTTAACATTATGGGGAATGTAGGAGCTTATACAATGCTGCTTTAAAATGTGTTACTTCGGTGAACAGGAAAATGCAGCCACGGAGGACGTTTTGACCAAACGAGCGATGATGAGCCAATAGGTGGCATAAATAAAGATACACTGACTGCCAACCATGGATATCTGCACAACGCCGCAGCTCGGCTCGCTATAGCTGCGACAATACAACTGCTAGACGACATCCGAGGTGCCGCCGGGGACACTGATTTTCTCCAGTAGGAAGACATTTGTTCACGGTTTATTTTGATGCAGTCGAGTCAGACCTGTAGCCCCTCTACATGCCTGTAGGGGGCAGGGCACCTACAAATAACCTCTTACTGTACATCCATGCCCATAACCCATGGCACCTATTATCCCCACCCCACCCCTCCAAAAACTCCCTCTAGTAAGAGAGGAACACATAGGTATAGTACATGGATAAACTTATAACATATTTATATACATGTACATAATAGTCATTCTAGACCAGGGCTGCCAGCTCCCCTGTAAAGGCAGTTCAAACTTGATTCGATCAGATTCCAATCTTGAAATTGGGTTGTTCAAAACCATTGGGATCACTTTGAAATCAGATTGGATCAGGCAATCAAATCCAAGCTATAATTTAGTTCAAATCGGATTTGGATAATTTTGATCCAAAAATCAGGATTTCCCTGATCCCAGTAGGAGGATTGATTTAGAGTGAATTACTGGAGGTTATTGTGCTATAGAATGAAATCTAAAATAAATCTGAATATAAATAAGATATAAAGGATAAGATATCATAAGTCTGTATTCACCAAATTAAAAAAAAAGCACAACATTTTAACAATGATCACTCAATCAAACTGTCATAATGTCTAGGCTACATATTATATTTACATCCAGTAGGTGAAGCTATGTGGGCACACAACACCGATAATCAGGATCAGCAGGTAATATTGAAAAGCCTAAATCTGGATTGGGGTGATCGATTCCACAAAAAAAAGACATCAGCCAATCAGTGTTTGCTTTGTCAATATGAAGTTTGCATAGTGAAATGCATGGGCTGTGGTGTTGATCACAAAGGTCAATGTATCATTTAAATTGCAATATTCTTGTCATAATGTGGTGTTGACATAATTGCCACCTTGTGAAGTCTGTATCTCACAGTGAATCCTCATTTCTTTAATGTGGTTTGACCTTCCTCTGCCTCTTCTGTCTCTTTCTCGTCTCTATCAGGATGCTGGGGATCTCCAAGGGATCGAACAAAGCTCTATGTTTCGTGATTGACACAACGGGAAGTATGGCTGATGACATTCTTGCCGTGAAGGCCGTCACAACCTCCATCATCGACACCAAAGTAGGAACGCGAGACGAACCGTCGCTCTACATCCTTGTTCCATTCAATGATCCAGGTAGGATACTACACCATTGCAGGCCATGCATCAATAGAAAGAGAAAACTCGCCCCAAAGCAACGTTCAACTCGTTCCCTACAATGAGGCATTACTGTGCTTCTATGCCTATATGACACATATGTCATTTTGTTCACTTTGACTGCTTTGAAACGGGTGGCTGTTTAAAATATAGAGGTGCACACACTCACATTAGTTCTTCTACATCCCTTATGGAACGCCCCTTCATCCACAAGTGAGAGAGAAAGAATTCCTGGATTGATTGATTTAACTGATTGATTGATTGATTGATTAATTGTAGGTTGTTATAGGTTAATTAAACTGATATCAAAATTGCAATCCGCTTACCCCACATCAGTATTATACAAGCACTTATTTTGTAGGAAAATGTCCCATTTGTTTTCTCTCCATGTGATCATTGGACAGACTTTGGACCCCTGAGAAGGACCACAGACCCAAATGTCTTCAAGACTTGGTTAAGCGCATTAACTGCTACTGGTGGCGGAGATTTTCCTGAAATGAGCCTGTCGGGTCTTCAGGTGCGGTTCTACATGCATCAAGCTGTTTCAGAGCGTGTCCAGATGAGCTTCTGTTGTTTCTTTTGTTGTTGCTGGTGAAATCGAAACCTGGAGTACACTCCCAGCATCTGCTTTTTCCTTTGTAGTTGGCCTTAACTGGTGCACCCCCTGGTTCTGAAATTTTCCTTTTTACTGATGCAACTGCAAAATACATTTATTTAAAAGACACAGTGATCGCACTGATTGAACAAACCAAGACAGTGGTAGGTAGCTTCCAATACTGGTCTTACAATATATTTAGAACAATAAACATCTAACTCATCTCATCTAACTGACTTCTTTTTTTCTAGGTAAACTTTATGCTTACCGGCTCGTTCATATTCTCTTTCCAATCCCTGGACTATAATGGCCACAACATGTCCTGGACAAATCAAATGTCATCACCTGAATCCCAACTCTACTGTGAGCTAGCTTATTATTCAGGAGGTCAAGCCATTGAAGTGTCAAAGGACGAGCTATCTGAGGCCACGTCTATCATAACCGATTCCTCTGCAGCCTCCCTGGTAACACAATAAACATATTTGATTAGTTTTAATGGCTAGCTTAGCTTAAACAGTAAAAAAAGACTTCTGTTGCATATTCTCTTCCTCCCAGGTGACTCTTTTTCAGGCCGTCAGAAGCCCAGGGAAGGATGAGTCTTTCTCCTTCTCCGTGGATGAGTCAGTACGAAACCTTACTATTTACATCACTGGAAATGTCCTTAACTTTACCCTTACCAGCCCCTCAGGTAACGACCCTATAGCTATGTTGCCTATAAATGACTGAATTACTTTTTGCAAGAACACAATGTTAATATAATGATCAATCTCATATCTCATATTGCCCATTAGTATGCACTGCATTTTCTTTTCAATGTGTAAGTAAATGTGCCTTGTTTGTCTCCACCCACTACACAATGGGTGAGCCTATTACGGGACCATCATCGTCTTCTTTCTAAAGATTATGTTGGAAAATAAATATTGTTCTTTTCGTAGCATTTGTAAAGATGTGTTTTTTCAGCTTCTGTTCTTCAGATCATAATTGGCGTTAACACTTAAATACCCTGAGAAGACAAAACTGAAATTGCTCAATCCATAAGTTATAAGTTATTATTAATCATCGTCATAACCTAATTTGACAATTGACTGGTAAAAACCACCGGTGTCTCATCACTTTAAATGATCTGTGTATTTGTGTCAACAGGTGTGTCAACATCTTTGGCCACGGTGAAGGTTGTGGGTAATTTCAGAACTTTGCAGATAAATCCAACAGTTGGAATTTGGGAAATCATGTTGCTTTCAACTAACCCTTACTCTATTAAGGTCATAGGTAAGAAAAAGCATCCTTTTATTTTGTATTTTTCTGTATATTTATTTAAATGAAATCAAATTTAACCAATTAGTTTATTTCCATAAAACATATATAGACATAAATCTAATTGAATGTCTCTGGTTACCACAGCTTAGTGGTCAACCCCTCTGTCAAACACCTTCCCTTAACTTCCCATGAATGTCATGAATCCAAAATTGTTGACCATTATGGCCACATGTCTTGACCTCCGGTCTCTGGTTTACTTTCCAGGTCAGAGTGGAATTGACTTCCTGTTTGACTTTGTGCAGTTCTTCCAGGGTGCTTCTGAAGGGTTTGATGTTTTAGAAAACCGTCCAGGAGCTGGTAAACCTTGATGATATGATGATATGTAATTTAAAGTATCGTGTTGTGTAATTGTATCTGATTTCATTTGGGCATGATTTTTTTCTCAGGTGGCAATGGTACCCTGCTTTTAACCCTGACCGGCAGTGATTCAGGCACAGTAACAGATGTTTCGCTGGTGGAAGCATCTGGCTCAGGAGAAGTGAATGGTAGAATGGAGACTCTGGGAGGAGGAGAGTTCTTGGCCCACTTTGACACAATCCCATCAGTGGAGTTTGTGGTGCGCGTGAAGGGGAAGACCGACAGTAGATCTAAGGCTTCAACTAATGACTTCCAAAGACAGTCGACCACCCAGCTTAAAGCATCCACCCTGGCTATAACGGTGAGCATCCAGCCTAACATAACAGTTTTGAGATTGTCTTTGTCCATTTTCTGTCCCATACCAGAGGTGATTTGACAGATATACCTGAGAGAGAACCATGTTCTTATTGTATGCACAGTAATAAGAACACGATTTTCAGGTACATGACTGAGGATTTCATGCAATTGTGTTTCAATTCAGACAACATTTGATAGCAGCATCCTAGAACCAGGAAGTTCCTTCTCAGTCCCCTTCACTGTGACAACCAATGGAACAGGAGGAAATTTCACCATCGTGGCGACCAACGACCAAGGTTTTGCTTCAGTGGTCGTCAGCCCTGTGGAACTGGCTGATGGGGGCAGTGCCAATGGCACAGTGACCCTCACAGCACCCCTCAACACCACAACAGGAACTGCAGTCACCCTGACTATTCGGGCTGAATCCCCTGGGAGCACAGACACCAACTATGTCGTCCTGGTGTTTTCTATCGTTGCCAGGGTAATTTGTCATTTATTTATTTGGTTTGGTCATTATTTATTCATAGGTTAGATTCACGCTACATGTCAGCTTACATTTAAGCCATATGTGATGCTTTCAATGTGGCGAAATATGACTTTTACTATATTATTACTATCTAATTAATAGTCAAATTGTGGGTTACCAACTTACCTGAGACAGTTGATGAGACATGGTAACTGATCTTGAAATGATTGATGCAATCCAACACCTTACGAGGTTGTAGCTCAAAATAAAAGTGGCAATTCAGATAGCAATCTGGAACCAACCCAATGCCAATACACAATAATATATGCCATGGCAATAATTCAAAAGAAGTATAATCTGTATATTAAACGCGTATAATCTTCCCTGTGCTCCTAAGGTGACGGACAACAGTCGCCCATTGTGCCAGGTGATGAGTCTTACAGCTAACTGCACCTCCATCTGCTCCCAGTCTACCTGGGTGGTCACGGCTAACCTCACCGACGACAACAGTACGGGTATCGAACGCATCTCTCTTCAACAAGGAAACGGCACACTGAACACCAGCACAGTGCTAGGACCTGACGGGGAGAACGTCACCCTTGTGATGTACACGGCCTCCTGCTGCTCTCCGGACTTTGAGTTGGTGGCTGTGGACGGTGCAGGAAATGTGGGAAATTGTTTCCGAACCATCAGAGAACCGGTGAGTGCCACTGTGGGACCACCTGTCACCAGTGCCACCACCAGTAGCAGTACGACCACCACTACCACCACTACCACCACTACCATGAGCAGTAGCGCGACTGCTAGTCCTCAAATGTTGAGCTCTTATTATTTCTGGCAAACCATGTTTGCCATGCTGGGCCTGATGGTGGCGGCTCCGTGTTGATCAGTGGTTTTGCTCGTGTCTGTTGTAGTAGTGCTGAAAATAGAAGTGTGGGCCATTAGTTGTTGGGAATGTTGCTGTCTTCATTGATGTCAATTGTTAACAAGTGTAATTCATTCAGTTGATTTGTATGTATATTGATATATACAATCTTGTTTATTGATACATAAGTGGTATGATATACAATATACAATCTTGAATAAAACAGATGATTCGGGAAATGGTCTGCTTGTTTTTCATCATGGTATGTTTTTGTAATAGCAAGACATGATTGCTGTCTTGTACTGTCTAGCCTACTGGTGTTGGTGACGGCCAAACTAAAATGGTTACCAAAGAAAATACCAGTGGGACTTAAAGGGGACATATTATGCTCATTTCTGCTTCTTGGCATGTCCTTCCTTGATGTCTACATGGAATGTTAGGAACATGCTTTGGTCGAAAAAACTGAAGGATTGAGCATAGCAAGGTTCTTTACACACCAGTTTCACAGCCCTGCTCTA
>JAOPJI010063483.1:0-11658 GCA_027122695.1 Merluccius productus
TGTGTGTGTGTGTGTGTGTGTGTGTGTGTGTGTGTGTGTGTGTGTGTGTGTGTGTGTGTGTGTGTGTGTGTGATGTATGATTTATGCTAACATGCAGCTAATCTAGTGCACAGTAATGGCATGCATACATGTTATGTGTTTTGCTCATCGAGAGCCATTTCAATTTCGCTCCATGCGACTGCATCGCGAACATCTTACACACACCGGTTTAATTGGATGAAGTCTTTTCATGTGGCTGGCTTGCAGAGGTAGCCTCCAGCCTCCGCCACTATCTCCACCTCCAACATCACCTCCACCAGCACCACTACCTCCATCACCACCACTACCACCAGCACCTCGACTATCTCCACCTCCATCGTCACCACCCCCACCACCACCTCCATCATCCAAACACCTCCACTAACTCCACCTCCATCACCAACATCACCTCCACCAGCACCACCCATCACCCCAACCGCCACTACCACCTCCACCACCATCACCACCACCAGCTCCACCACCTGTACTACCACCACCAACACCACCTCCACACCCACCATCAGCTCTACCTCCATCACCACTACCACTAGCACCATCACTACCACCACCTCCACTACCACCGCCACCACTACCTCCACCCCCACCACACCCACCACTACCACCACCGCCACCACTACCACCGCCACCACTACCTCCACCCCCACCACACCCACCACTACCACCAACACCATCACTACCACCACCATCACCACCACTAGCTCCACCACCTGTACTACCACCAACCAACACCATCTCCACACCCACCATCAGCTCCACCTCCACACCCACCACCAACACCACCTCCACACCCACCATCAGCTCCACCTCCACACCCACCACCAACACCACCTCCACCACCATCACCATAGCAGTTTCCACGTCGTTCTTTCCATTAAACCCTCCATAGACGCCACAGCCCTCCCCTGTTTCCATAGCTGCAGGATGAAAACCCGACCAACACCTTCAGGAGAATAAATAAAACCGTATAACCCCGCGATGAGCGGTCTCCGCTCCGGTGAGACTTAGGGATGTTTTTTTCTTCAAACTGACAACTTCCATTTTCCTTGTAGCTTTTTTTTGCTTTTGATCCCAGATAGCAAATTGAAATGTGTGAAGTAAATACAGATCCTGGAATGGCACTTAAGTGCATTTGATCTCCCATGTCCACAGCCTTACCTGTAGCAAGACGTCCTAACGCCGACCCGCCTCTTAACGACTGCTTCAAATCCGTTCGGTCGAAGTTGCTTTGGATGACAGCATCCGCTCACCGACTGAATACTAAATTCGTACACACAAAACATGAATGTCACCCACAGATGCAGGCAAACAAATCCACGCTGACAAACACAATATTATAAGCACACACCTACGGCCCGACATACACACACACACACACCTCCTCAGCAAGGTCTTTGTAAATAAACAAGAAGGCTGTATCCAACAGCGATATAATTAGGCAGCACCTGGTGAGCCGATTTAAAAAAAACGCACCGGTAACCAACGCTGAGACGTCCTCCTCCGTGGCAGAACCGGAACCAGACCGTATTTGAGAGAAAAGGCCGGCGGCCATGAGGCTAGCGTGAGGCTGGGGTTTTGCGGTTCGGGTCGTGGGTTTGCTTTGGAGTGGGGGCTAGATGTGTATGCAGAATATCAATCAAAAGTATTTTGTTATCCTGACTCCTGAAGTCACACATTTCTACAGAAAGGAGATTTTGAGATTCGCCTTCTCTCTCTCTCCAGACGCTGGGTATTGTTTTCCTTTGTTTGGTGGGGGGGGGGCTTACAGTTTATGATAAAGCGCGTCAGACGCTGGCCAACGGCTTCCACGCTGTTTTCCCTTTCACAAGTCGTCTTATCTCCCACACGCACACCTTCTGCTTAAATCCCCGTTCACCCTGGAGGTGGCGACACTTTGTCTCTCCTTTGAGCGCGGCTACAAAATGGCCGCCCATTTATTTATTACGATATTTTCGCCGTTGTTCTTCCGATTTGTCTGATCTGTTTTAAAGTTGCGGTCCAACTTTAAAAACTTGATATGATGCAATGTTTCCATCGGCTTTCCACTTGAGGCTCTACCAACATTAAAATGACATGATGTGAGCGAAACAAATATATACAAATACAAATAATGTTGCGCAATCAATCGATTCATTGTTATTGTCAGCAGAACGGCGCAGACTTTAAATACATTCATTCCCTTTTTCAACTAAACACTATATTCAGTCTTTTTTTTTTTTTTTAAAGGTATTCATGAAATATAACTTGTTTAAAAACATATCACATTCGCGGACGGCGATGTCACGCCTCACATTTCGCCTCCCATTACACCCGCCATTACTCAGAAGGTCATCTCGACCCGGACGCTTTATTACGTCTCACTCCGTGTGTTTGACACGCTCTCCCGTTTCGGCGACACGCTGAGACTTGATGGCAACACTCCTCTGGTTTGCAATTTAGAAGCTCTCGTTGCTCTCGCCTCCATCTTTCTTTCTCTCTCTCTCTCTCTCTTTGTGCTTTTCTCCCAAACACAACGTCTGTCCTCTTTGCTGCAGTTACGTACATTTTAATGCCCGCGCCGGTGACATGGTCGGCCACACACACACACACACACATACACGCTTGCACACACACAGCAGTATAAAAGCAGACACTCAGCAGAGGGGTCGATCCAAAAAAATCACTGAAGCAATTGGATGACATCATGTATCCCACAGTGCCCCCCCCCCCCCCCCAACCCCTTCAACAATTTCTACCCTTATTACCCCAGTCCTCCATCTCACCCAGGGGCCGCCGTTCTGCCTCATTTGTCAGTTATTCTCTCTTCCTGCGCCGACTGCGGGATTGGATGACAGTATGTGTGTGTGTGTGCGTGTGCATGTGCGTGCTTGCGTGTGTGTGTGTGTGCTTTTCCCTTTTTTCTTTTTCTCCAGGTCCACACACTGTCTGAGATGCACTTCACCCGTTTTATTTCCCGCCATCGTCACCGCCAAACTCACTCTGACTTCTTATCTTCGGGGCCCAGGGATGAACCGTCTATCTGGAGCGACAGCTTTAACTGTCAAACACGCCAAAGGAATAGTTGTCTTTTTCCCGGTTAATATCCCAAGTTGGGGGGGGGGTGATGGGGAGCGGAGGTGGAGGGAGGTGGAGGTGGAGGGAGGCGAGGGCTTTTAATATGAAAACGTGTTTTTTTCTTGGCATTTATCAGAAAAGCTTACGAGGCCCGCGGCTGAAGCGAGAGAGGGAGAGGGAGGGAGGGAGAGAGAGAGAGAGAAACAGAGAGAGAGAGAGACTGAGAGAAACAGAGAAATAGAGAGAGAGAGAGAGACAGAGACAGAGACTGAGCGGGAGAGAGAGACAGAGAGACTGAGAGAGACAGAGACAGAGAAAGAGACAGAGAAAGACAGAAAGAGTGAGAGAGAGAGACTGAGAGAGACAGAGAGAGAGAGACAGAGTGAGAGAGAGAGACAGAGAGACAGAGAGAGAGACAGAGAGTGAGAGAGAGAGACAGCGAGAGAGAGAGAGAGAGAGAGAGAGAGAGACTGAGAGAGAGCGAGAGAGAAACAGAGAGACAGAGCGAGAGAGAGAGGGGATAAATGAGAGAGAATACATGGGAGTCATTGACCGTGACACGGTACACCTTCCAGAGCCAGGTTTCATTATCTCAGCCACTCACTGCGCTTTCGTCTATCAGGGCTTTCTGGAAACACAGTGTTTCTCGGTGCGTTGTCAGAAGCCAGGTAGGTAGGGAGGGAGGTGAGGGAGGGGAGGGGAGGGGAGGGGACTCGGGGGGTTTACAATCACGCCAACACACTGAAGGGATTATACAACAGCACACAAAAACACTAGCCAGCTTTATCTGCGCTAATGTCACAGGAATGAGCAGTCGCATACACAAAACACACACATTGACGCACTCTTCTCTCTCTCTCTCTCTCTTTCTCTCTCTCTCACATGCACGCACGCACGCACACAAACACACACACCATCCCCGAGAGAGAGAAGAGTCTAATCCTTCAAAGAAGGGCATTTTGAGCACCGTAGAAAACCCAGATTTGACAATTTAAGCATATCTCACACGCGTGCTTCCTCCAACTTCCCTTGACTTCAATTCTCCACGCTCATATCCACCCAAATTACGTTGTGTGTGTGTGTGTGTGTGTGTGTGAGAGTGTGTGTGTGTTGGTCTTTTGTGTTGTTTAAGCTAAACAAAGTGCTCCTTTTTCCAAAGACAAGTTTGCGAAGTTTCTCCATTTTCTAATTGAACAATCATCTGTTGAATAAATTGTTGACATCGTGCCTCGCCAGGCCAAGGCCTCCTCTCCACTCGTAATTATCAACATGAATAACCAATGAATATGATTGAGGTACGATAAAGGTTAAATAAAATGAAAGTTTTGCAAAACATCACCACAACATAAACTATTGGCACACTTTGTGGTTCTAAATGTGTGTTTCGACCCGACACAGCAAGACGTCGGATAAACCAAGGACATTCTTGCATAGCCCTTAATATCCGTTCCAAATCCAGAAAGTAGGAAACGTATCATATACATATGGCATCCTGCCTGTTTTCAATGGGATGCTAGTATGTGACCCAGCAGTCGACGGGATGCGATGTGACCCAGTAGCATAGTTTATACCGCAGAGTGTCAGGTCACACATGGGCTATCTTGAGTTGCGCTCATCATGCCGTCTCTAGCTGAGCGCCGTTTTCTCTCCTCTTTGAGCTGCTCTACCAAAGCTTGTCATTAAAAAATACGAGATTTGCACGCATGCAAATGCACATGAATATTCAGTTTAATTAGTCCATTCCTGTGCCATGCCTGGCATAGGCCAATACATGAAAACATAGGTCACTACAGTGAGCGTGCGAAGCGCTCTGACAGACTGCCAAAGGGCTGAGAAAAGGGCTCCTCGCTCGGCGGAGAGGAACCACGTCTACAGCACGCCTGCCATGAGGAGCGTCCGCTAAGGACCAGAGCAACATGAACATGGACACGCACATGTGCACACACATCCACACCCGTGCGCATGCATGCAGAAACACACACACACACACACACACGCACACGCACACACATAATAACCTCACACCACACTCACAGTGACAGCCGGTTCACCTTGTCTGAAAACTCCTACAAAATGGCTGTCACCCTTAGTCAGTCATAAGTAAGCACGGAGTCGGTGCAAGCTGATGGATCAATTTGCCACAGAAAGGCGGTGGCAGTCTTCAAATGTAATGGGCTTTGATGTAGACGCTGAGCTGCATTACACAGTCCGGCCGGAGCGGCTGAAACCCCTTTCTGTCTGCCTGCTTCGTATGCAGGGACTGGTGGCGTTGGAAACCGCGCCGGCCGCCATGCACTCATGCACGCGTGCGTGAGAGAGAGAGAGAGAGAGAGAGAGAGAGAGGGGGGAGAGAGGTGTGTGTGTGTGTGTGTGTGTGTGTGTGTGTGTGTGTGTGGGGGGGAGAAAGAGAGAGACACAAACATTAAAAATAATATGAATTCATATATTTTTTTATATAGGTCTTTTAAATATATGTATTTTTATACTTTCAGAGAGCGAGAAGATGAATATATTGACCTTCATGATCAAACACTTATAATCACATTCTGTAAATAGATGTAATCACTGAACTGATATTTGCAGAGAGGAAATCAATCTCCCACTTTTTTCTGTGTTTCATCTGCATTACAAGTACAGGCCAGTGGCGCCCCGGCCATCGGCTAGTTGCTGACCCCTGGTGGTGGGACAGCTAACTGCACGTACGGCGACTGTGAGCCTCGCGAAATCAGTACGGTCTCGGGAGGCTCACCTGCATCTTTGAGCATTATACCCCCCTATACCCACACACACACACACACACACACACACACCTGCTCGGAGGAGGAGGATGACGTGTTCATGAGTCATGCTGCTTCTTCATCTGTGTATTTGATTCTGGGATGTCATTGTAAGGCCACTCACCTCAGGTAAAATTGACAATTTCACTGTTACCAAGGCAACAAGAGGTTGCACCTACATTTAGTTTGACTCACGGCCGCTGCCAGAGTCAACATGAGGGGGGGGGCAATATTATCTAACACATGGGATTCACTTTGTATTCATTTTTCTTTTCATTTTTTACAATAATGTCTAAGAGTATAATGTGTTACATTGGTTTGAAACACATTTGCTCACAATCCTCCGTGTTATGATAATATATCCATGGTTTATTATTATAATATATCCTGTCTGTCTTATAATATATCCATGGTCTGCAACAGTTATTATAATATATCCTGTCTGCGTTATTATAATATATCCATGGTCTGTTATTATAATATACCCTGTCTGTGTTATTATAATATATCCATGGTCTATAACAGTTATTATAATATACCCTGTCTGTGTTATTATAATATATCCATGGTCTATAACAGTTATTATAAGATATCCTGTCTGCGTTATTATAATATATCCATGGTCTGTTATTATAATATACCCTGTCTGTTATTATAATATATCCATGGTCTATAACAGTTATTATAATATACCCTGTCTCTGTTATTATAATATATCCATGGTCTGTAGAGTTATTACAATATATCCATGGTCTATAAGTTATTATAAGATTCTAGTTTGATAGTATAGTTTGATGTATAATTACTTTTTCTTTTTTTTTGTATCTATAATTCAAGATAGAAATTGGGCGCAGTATGAATAACCACCCATGTGCTAAACAACTTCAATACCACCAAGCCAGACCATCAGAGATGCATGAGTCTGGAGCCCCCTGGTGGCCGTCTTGGGTCCCCCTGGTGGCCGGCTTGGGTCCCCCTGGTGGCCAGCTTAGGGCCCCCTGGTGGCCGTCTTGGGGTCCCCTGGTGGCCAGCTTGGGGCCCCCTGGTGGCTCGGGGCCCCCTGGTGGCTCGGGGCCCCCTGGTGGCTCGGGGCCCCCTGGTGGCCGGCTCAAGGTAATTTCCCCCATGATTTAAATAAAAAAACTAGTGTATTGTATATTAGAAACACCACCAAGTTACCTAACGTGAGGTAACCCAGTAAGTGATGTAATACATCCATGCTGAGGCCCCTACTGACCCCTGGTCCTGGTCTTGTCCTCCAGGTCTCCCTGATCAGCTCACGCATTCAGCAGAGTTTGGGCTGAGGATGGCTGTTCTGTCCATTAGAGTATTATGGTAAACATTTGGGCGTGTCTAGTAAAATATAGTTATATCAGTGGTATCCACACAACCATATCATTTTATAATGTGTTATCGTGCCGTTTTGCATGAGCAGAACATCATAAAAATAATTTAAAAACATACAAATAAGATAAGACTCCAAATTATTAATAACTTTATTACATTAACATTTTATACATTGTACATGGAGAACAGATAGAGGAAAAACCAACAAGATGAACAAATAAACAACCATATATGAAACATCATAAATCCAACTTAAATGTTTTTGCGGTTTTATTATCTGCCATTTTTTTTGCCATCATATTATAGCTTTATAGAACGACGCCGTCTAGTGGCAATCCCAAGCTATCCATTTAAATTGACCAGGTATCCATGAACATTCAACATGCATGACTGCCGGGGGAAACAAATGTCTTGTTTAACAATATCATCAATAATAGTTCAGCAATACATCTAATATCTAATGGACAACACAAATGTGTTGCTCTATGACAAAAACTAAGCTCTATTACAAAATAAATGTAAAAGTAGTGTGTGTCCTGTGCTGAAATTATATATGCGATTAATCAATCAATTATTTTTAGCGATTAATCGATTAATCTCAACAATTAATTTTCATCCAAAAACGCAAACAATTCAAACAAATACATAATCATACTTAATACAAGATATAGTAATATTCCCTATGTTCCTTCAACGTGAACCTTTAATTATAATGATCAGTTATTCAAACATTATATATATATATGTATATATATATACATATATATATATATATAACATTTGCTGCACAAAGACATATGCTTGACATAATGGCAAAATAATTAGATGAGGTATACATCCCAACAAGCCCAACGCGCGCGCACCGTCATTTAAGGTAGAATAAGCCCAGACTGCCCAGATTTTCGAATCAACGCTCATTCATTGAGAAATCTAAGGTAGCAGGTAGCAGGCAGATGTGTGTTTATGACTTTAACAATGTGCATATGTATCAGCCACAACGGCAAAAGCTCTCCCTTCTGATAATAATGCATTGGTAGTTTGTTTCATAAGCATGAATAGCCTTAGTAAGACGTATTGGGACAGACTGCAGGTGATCAGCACACCTGCAACAAGACACATCTGCGCTCTCTGCAGCTCAGTCCATGTGACGCATCTGCCGCTGCGCAGAGGACTGTGTGGGTCAGAAAAGCCAGAAAACGTGCTGGCCTGCATACTGCTGAATGGGACCGGATGTAGAAGGACACCCTGGTATTTTTTGGCATACTGCATTTTAAATACTATCTATTGGGACATACTAAATCTTTTTCCTTTTTAGTCAAACAACGTGGTTTGTTCGGTGGAGGTTCATGTTAGTCTACACGAACAACTAACATGAACTCTCATGCGTTGTGCGCACTTGTTGCAATGTATTATTGTAACTTTGTCGTAACCTTGTTATGAAGCCTATCAATCGCAGTGATTGATCCATAAGATTTGCGGTTACAATGTTAAAATACATATTTTAACATTTTGATTATCACACCAAAATTGCTTACTCCCTGCCCCAATTATATATGTATATAAAAAAAACATGTTATATCTCTGACCAAGAGACCGACCGTAAACATGCGTGTTGAAAATAATGATGTCGACACATTTTCAATCGCGGCAGTTGGCCGTCCTTAAAATAAGTTTTAAAAAATTTAAAAAACACGAAAAAATATGTGAAGAATAAATCTCTTTCGGCAACTGCATTACCGGTCCCACACATTTGGGGAATAATCTCAACTAAGCAAAACGATCAAACTAATCCTAAACCTTAACTCACCACGTTCACAACCAACACGTCTCTTGCAGCCGTGTTACTTTGTGTGTGAATGTAAAAACAAGAAAAAAAAGTGTCTTAACCCGCCATTGTGCTGTGGGGGGGGTCTAGCTAGCAGTGTAGCTGTGTGTGAATGTCCTGAAAACTACAAAGTAAAAGAAGGAGGAGCATCTTCCACCTGGCATGGTGCTATAGCGCTGCGGCGGCGGCGGGTCCAGCTAGCTCTGGGAGAAGTACTCAAGTGCGCGGCGCAGGTGTCCCAGGCGGTCTTTGAGGGCCGGCAGGGACAACACTGTGGTCTGGTAGGCAGGGTCCAACTGGAGGACAGACAGGAGCCACCAGCACCAGGCCGGCCCATCTGACAAGGTCTGGGGGGGGGGGGGGGAAGACAGAAAATAAGAAAAGGGTTCATAAACATTTATTAAAATCGGTATGCATTTCTAATTCCTGTTACTTTGTGAAACCCTAATTTCCCGCCTGGGATTACGAAGTATATCTCACCTCGTCTTATCGTCTTATCTTATACACTCATTTGTTTCTTCTTTGTTTTTTGTCATCTTGAGGTTTCGGCGTGCAATACAGGTCATCGTATTTGTTAAGTTACAGCCAAGCAATATTTAAATGTGGCTCTGTACTAAACAAATACAACTATAAATGTTATATCAGTCCAAAAGCCCACATTTAGACCGTGTTCACAACACTTTAAAATCACGCTATATATAGCGCTTTAATACGCTTTTATTCCTTCTGGTGAAAGCGCTCACTATCGTCTTATCGTACCGGCGAGACGAAGATACTCGACATCGTGAATCCGAGACACACAATCGTACGCACGAACCATTCCCAGAACCGACTTGAGGTCCCTCACCTGGATGTTGTCCTCCTTCTCGGGCATGGCGCCGTACTGCGCGCTGATGCGCTCCTGGATGTGTCCGCTGATGCGCTCGTACCACTCCAGGGCCTGCTGGTACACGTCGTCATGGAGACGCTGCAGCAGCTCCAGCTCCGGCCCTTCCACCTGGAGGTTCATAGGCCCGCGGGAGGAGCGAAGAGGAGGAGGAGGAGCGGGAAGATGGTTAGCAGCGCGGCGGTAGTTGGGGTTATTTGGGTTATTTTTTTCCTAGCCTGGCATCGCCCGACTAATTCGCAAATGGGTATTAATCTGGAACCTCTCAGTTCATTTTCGATTTCCCAAGGGCTTGATGTTTACGAAAATGCTTCAACGGCGCTCCTCTGTAGAGTCATCGCATCAAACCCGCCCCCTTATTAAGTAAATGGTTGCGTTTGGCCCAACTCGGGCCGGGTCAGCTGAAAATCTGTCTGAACGAGGGGGAGGGGGGGGGGGGCAGACGTATCTGCTAGAGCAAATAAAACATGAGCACGCAGATTCGTCTCGTTCCCAGGCTACATTTTTCCAACCCCCCCAGCTTTCCAAGCCATCGTTGGCTCGGCTGTTGAACCACACAGACATGCCGCTAGCGCCGAAGAGCGAGGGAAAAGACTGTGTACCGTTCGTTTGACTTGCCTGATGTCACAGATGAGCTCACAGCTTACAAGAGGAGGATGCGATGCAATATCTCCTACGATGCACTTGACTACCACAAATCAAAAATAAAATACCATCGCCGTGTTCTGATTCCTATCGCTGCTCTGTAACCTGCTCAGTTGCAAGATATGCAACATGAAACGCAAGATTAAAAAAAGTTGGGTTTCCATACACGCAAGTAATTGCCAGCTTCTTGGGTGACTTCAATAAGACCGCTAGAGGGAGTGTGCTTGTGTGGTCCTGACCTTGAGGTCCTCCAGATACTCCACGTCGGCCGTCTGGTACCCGTCCCTCTGGCCCCTCTTCAGCACCCTGAAGCGGCTCACGCCCATGGCGTCCACGAAGGAGCGGCCGTCCGGGAGCAGCTTCAGCATGTGGATCTCCAGAATGCAGCCGTAGTCCGCGAACCTGGAGCCGAACAGAACGAGACGTTTGGACGTTAACGAGACGCGGCGCTCGTCTCCCGCCTGCTGCTGCTGCTGGCTTTACGTTGCCCTGATTCATGTCTGAAGACATTTTTAAATCTTTTTTTTTCTCCTGATTGATTTATTAAGGCAGGGAGACCCGGGAAACAATTCCCTCCTTTCACAGCAGGGCCCCGCATTACCGAACAATATTCACAACGACAAGTATTTACAGTAAACAGCAGACATTAAAAACACAAAATGAATCAAACACAAAAGAGTCTTCGAAAACACGTGCATAAAACACAGTTTCATAAAGCAGACAGCAGTAAGTAACCAAGCCCAAGTGTTGTCTCAGTTGCACGCCTGTAGATTAAATCACCATAATCGATAACAGGAAGCGATAGCGTAGATTTAACCATCTTCCTCCCGTGTGTCGACTAACCACAAACATGATTTACTTCCGTACAAGGATCCAATGTTTTGCTTTTACAAGCAAAAACGGACAAAATGTTCACTTTCGACCCAACGGTAGGGGATGGATCTCACACTTTTGGTGAAACGAGTTTGTCGTGTTTCCACTTCCAACAGTTTTCTTTTGCAAAATATTGTACTTTGTTGAGAGAGAGAGAGAGAGAGAGAGAGAGAGAGAGAGAGAGAGAGAGAGAGAGAGAGAGAGAGAGAGAGAGA
>JAOPJI010063513.1:0-23190 GCA_027122695.1 Merluccius productus
ATAATTTATATTAAATATTAATTTAAATACATTTTTAACAGATGCTTATAATTTATAATAAATATTCATTCAAAATAGATTTTTAACAGACGCTAATTTTTTATATTAAATATTCATTCAAAATAGATTTTTAACAGACGCTAATTTTTTATATTAAATATTCATTCAAGATACATTTTTAACAAATACTAATTATTTATATTAAATATTCATTTAAATACATTTTTAACAGATGCTTATGATGTTGTGACATTTATGGTTGGCTTGGTGTTGAATGGACGAGTAGTTCAAATGTTGAAACTGTCGTTTTATCGACTTGAAATGTTAATTGAATGTAACAATTCTTGAGTTTCTAATTAATGAAAGTAGCTTTTATATTAAGATGACAAAATTTTAAAAATCTCACTTTATTATGAGGAGATTTTTCCAAATTAACAATTGATAACTACAAGGCTTCGATGTTTGCATGAGAGATTTATTTTAGTGAAGCTTTCAAATACACATTCAACTATACGATTTACGTTTTGAGCTCCGTGGCCACGGCCAGCACCGCCGCCTTCATCGTCAAGTTGCTGGCCCCTTACAGCTGCGGGACAGGCATAACCGAGGTGGCGCAAATCTCATTTCGGCAGTGAACCTGATGAACGCACTTTTAGATCAAAACCATACTGAGTGGGTTCGTCATCAGAGGGTTCCTCGGATTCAGAACGTCGTTTGTAAAATTCGTCACGGCTTTGTTGACCATCGCGTCGGGACTCAATGTGAGTCACGAAGGCGTTCTCATCCATGTGTGCAGTTCGACTGCAAACTGGGTGTCTCGTCCCATCCGGAAGTTCAACTCAAATGCCGCCAAACTGCGAGAAGTGAGTCAATTAACAAGCAGGTTGCATGTGACTTTTGAAAGGTCGTGGGCGCTGGCGCTTGTGCCGGACTCAGTGTGGCTTTCTCTGCCCCCATCTCTGGCATGTTGTTCGGCTTGGAAACCATGTGCTACTATTTCCCGGCAAAAACCGTCTGGCGCACCTTCTCCTGCGTCCTTTTCGCCACATTTATGTTCCTGCAGTTCAAACATCTGCTGGACAGCGACGAAGTGCTCTTGACCATCACTTCCACCGGAGTTTGGCATTTCAGAGAGTTGCTGCCCTTTTCGCTGCTTGGCGTTTTGGGGGTGCGTTTTTAAACTTATTTAAATATTTCGTTGAACTAGTCGACTCCATATGTTAGAAGTGTAAATATAGATATAATTAAAAATTAACAACAGTGAGCAAGATTCTCTATTTAAATAAAGGTAAAAGGTGTGATGTCGGATTATTTTAAATGTGTAAGGTTGTTTTATTCAGAGTTGGAGGTCTTATCAACCTTCACTTCATTTAAGTCGAGCATTTTTATAACGACGTGTCTATTACAAAATGAAATAAAAAAATTTTGTTCATGGATTCTTGAAGGGAATTACTTGCAACATGAAGCTTTGCAGATATGCAATAAACTTATATGTTTAGTAATAATTTGATAAGTTGACGGTGAAGATGTCACCTTCATTACATATTAGTCCAACTGCCATATCTAACAACGTTAAGTTTTCAAACTTTAAAAATAAATAATCCATATATGTGCATATGTATTTTCATGATTATCAAGTTCAGTAACATTTGCAAAGTAAAAAATAATTATTTTAAAAATGAAGGGCTTGTTTGGAGCACTGTTCAAATTCCTCCTGAAAACATTTTCCATCATTCGAAAAACTTCTGTCGTCGGAAACTACCCCATTTTCGAAGTTGAACAATATGCATTGAACCGTGTGCTCATTTTTGCATCCAGGTGGCTATTCTTGCATTTGTCACATCGCTGGCGTCATTTCCTATCGCCATCTTCAAAGGGGGGACTTATGGGGCTCTGCGAAACGTTCTTTCCGGTTGCATCCCTTTCAATATAAACTCTATTTGGTATTTTACAATAGTGCGCTAACTTCAAATGAACTCTAATAGCAACTATGTGCCCGATCATATCGACAACGACAACCTGATGGAACCCTCGATCCAGCCACTGCACCCCGACTCGGGTCTGCGGTCGATGATGTGGAAACTGCCACTGTTTGGATTGCTGAAACTTATTCTGACAGCCGCTACTACTTCCGCGAAGGTTTTCTACGCCAAATAAACTTTTTTGTCTATTGCGAAAAGATTCCCACCGGATTTTTCCTACCTATTTTCATTGCCGGGGCTTGTTTCGGCCGGTCTTTGGGCATCGGCATGGAGTTTTTAAAGCTGTAGTTTTTTGCGAATTTGATATTTTTGACGGTTCTTAGAAAATACAACGACAGCGCCTTTTTTCAAGCCATGTGCTACAACACCAGCAGACGCTGTATAAGCCCGGAAGTTTACGCTGTTATTGGCGCGTGTGCTTTCCTCAGTGGCGTCACACATCTTACGAGTAATTGCTCATCTTTAATGTGCTTTAAATTATGAAATTGGGTTATTAACTCTTACCTTAAGAAAATGACTTGTAAACGCTACGTATCAATTTACTGATGTTATAATCATTATCAAAAGCTATAAACGTGCACTACCTTTCCTTGAATACAAATTAAACTTGATTTATATGTAAAAAATTTATTTTTTTTGTTCACTTTTCCAATGAAGATAATTTGGATGCATAAAAATTCTCAAAAAAACATTAATAATGGAAATTCAATTATGATTTAACACACTGTTGCATTTTTTATAAGTTTTAATAGAAACTATTTTCTGCTAATTAACAAAAATATTTTAAAAAAATAACAAAAGATCAACTTAATTTTTAAATTGGTTTAAATTTTAATGAGCTGTTTGATGGGCAATCTTAGTCACACTGGTGGTGCTCATCGTGGAACTAACCAATAAGGACGACTACATCGTGCCCATGATGCTGTGCGTCACCATCTCTAAGCTGATCAGCGAGAAACTAATGAAAGTGTCGGTGTTTCAGTGTCAGTCAGAAATCAACAACTATCCGTACATGGACCGAATAGTCGAAAAAAGCCTGGACAAGTCCTTTCACACCAGCATAAGCTCGCTGTTTATGGTTCGCGAGCGAAAGTATTTTTCACTACTTTCCACACAGTACCATTGTACGCAGTTCACACAAGAATATTGTCCTCTTTGAAAGCGAAATGACTCTATCGGACATTTGTAACAACTTAAAAACACCCTTTCTCCGACTGATAATTTCTAGTTCATGTTCTTGAAAACGATTTCTATGGTTATCCGTTGGTGGACAGCAGCGTCAACATGAATTTGTTGGGGTTTGTGAGAAGAGTCGACTTGACCAACTATATGAGTGAGTGAGTGCAAAAGTGATTCGGAGTGAAAGGTGTGTTTTAGACTCCCTCTTTTTGAAAGAACAACTGCATTGTGACGATTCCACTTTGAACCAGCACATTTCGTTCGCTGCCGCCAACACCACGGAAAACTGCATCAATTTGTCGTCCGTGATTGATTACGTAACTTGTTGTAACGCCTGCCACATTCAAAAACTGTGTAGAACATACTGCAAGTCGATGTTCAATCGAGCATCGACGTTCTCGGTGAATATTTCCAACTGCTGGGAATTCGCAATGTTTTGGTCATCTCTCACGGGTATTTTCTTTGTTACACTCCTTCATTCTTAGTCACTCTGATTGTTTCTGAATAATGCGAGATAACACACTTGCTATTGTGTAATATATTCGTTGTTTAGAAAATTTGAGGGCATTATAACAAAAAAGGATTTTTTATCGCTTTTATCCTAGTTTTTACGCTTTTGTTTTTTTGTTTCCATGCCTACGTGTGTCTGCTATTCCATGCACAACAAAGCTGTTGATTCAGCAAAGTGCAGTTCTCAATAGGATAGATACAGTTGAGCAATAGGGCGTCATTGTTCACGTAGTTCAGGTGCCGATTGTATTTTGAAGAGGACAAATTTAGTTTGAGCACACACTACCACAGTAAAACAGAACAGCAATGAGCCAAGTTGCTGACGTACAAGAGTGTTGTGTTGAGTTGATAAATGGGGAGGAGTTCCGAATAAAGCTCAACGTGGTAGACAATCACTCACCTAGTTGTCACTGCAATAACTGATCAACTTAAAGGACAGAATTTACGGCTTGTACTTGTATGACTGTGTGTGTGAGAACTTGGGGTTGATGGAGAAGGAGTTCTTCGGTTTGAGATACATTCATCCCAAGGAGAAACAAGTTAACGGAGAAATGCTAAAATTTTGACCCTACTTTTGATTAGTTTTCGTGGTTGGATTTGAGAAAAAGCATCAAGTACCAACTCAAAGAAGGCCCATACACGTTCTATATGGCAGTCAAGTTTTTCGCGCCCCATCCAAACACACTCGCCGACGACCAGACCAGGTAACTAAAATATCGTCAACTACTTGCTCCACCAGTTTCATTCGGCAGATACCTTTTCATTCTTTATATACGAGAGTTGATTCTGAAGAAAAAGTAGTGTTAATTGTTGTATCGATTGAAGAAAACACCTAGACTTGCTTGTGGGAGTTTGTTGGGCCAGGAGTTGTCAGCGTGTGTCATCCAAGGTGGACCAATTTATGTACACCAAATTTAACTGTTGGTATAGCCGAATTTGGAGATTACGATCTGCTGCAAGATAGACAGAATTATCTCAGCGGAATCTATCTGTATCCTGGACAAGTATTCTTATTTCTTTTATTTTAACACGCGGCTTGTAGGATGAAAACTTCATTCAAGGAGTCATAAAGTTACACAAACAGTTGAAGTATTTAGAACTGTCCTCTTACTAAATTCTCTTAATAGATTTGGGGAGATCCAACTGATTTAACCTTGAAACGTGTGTTTAGAGGGGTCACTACTAACGACTGTGAGAACCGCTTTCTCACGCTTGTCACCAAAATACCCAACTACGGCATAGAAAGCCATGAAGTTACACAGAAGCAACCAAAAGTGCATACATGCATAACTTTGTGTCAAACTTTACTACTGGAGTCTAGAGTGCTAACACTGTCAAGTGCTTACTGGGCATCTACTGGGATGGGTTGATGGAAATGTATGATAATGATACTAAAAGTTTGTGCTCGTGGTAATTTACTCCGATGTTTATTTGAAACAAAATTGATCAATTGAATTTCCGCAACTGATGTGCAATAGGGAGAATCTGGTATCCGCTTCGTTCCTGAGAAAGACGGTAAAACTCAAAATACGCGTGAGTAGTGAAGACGCCGATAATAACGTAGTTGCGAGTCGACAGGAAGGGAGTTTTTAAGGGTGTTTCTAGGTGTACCAACGACACACATTTGTCAAATACAAATGCCCCACTAGGACCGCTACTAAAAGACTCTACAAGGCCATCGTGGAAACCCACACGTTTTTCAGACGTCACGCCGCCCCTTCCATTCCAAACGGGCCTAGTTTTCACTCCAGATTCCGTTTCATTGGAAAAACCTTCTCTCAATCGAGATCTTCGCTTTATAGCAGCGGCAGTAAAATGAGCGACTTCGACTCTGGCAACTCAGATCTGAACGACTCCTTCAACACCGTGGAATCAGAGAGGGGAAAGGCCACCTTTTACTCAAGCAGTAATTCCCTTTGTCTTCAATTTTTGCGCCAATTTAATTAAACTAAATTATTTTGAAACAACCTTTATTACTAAAGGTGCAGTTGAATATTTAAATAACCTTCATAGTCTAAGTTGAATTCGCATATTGAAATAAAAATGGTTGCATCATATACATTAGATACAACGTTTAATTTGGTAGTCACAAAGCAAACAAACTTTGCGGAAATAAAGATAAAACAACTATTTGTGTATTATAATCACATTACATGTTTGACAATCAACGGAAAACTAAGCATTTAAACCTGCCAATAGTTATTTGATTACGTATATCAAAATGGCCAAATTTTTTCGTTGTTTTCATTATATTAGTAGTGTTGTAAAATGCGTGTATAAGAAAAAATAATTTTTGTGTCTGTGCACTTGTGGTCACGCACATACACATACTTGTATATTTTCATGTTTTTAATTGATCAACATTCCCACAATAAATAATTGAAACGTCAGTTTTGCGAAAAAAGATGCAATAATGTGAATACATAATACTATATTTGAATTATCCGCATTTGAAAATTTTCTTAATTTATAATTCAATCAAACAAAATTATTGTAACTTCTTTATCAGTATCTGATACTTTTTCACACTTTTATATGTGGAAATGCAGAATTATACGAGTTTAACAAAAAATGCGCCAACTTCTTATTGTGACAATTTGACCCATTTTGCGACCCCCCCCATAAGTATACTTAGAGAACGACATCAAAAAAGAAGCCATGGTCAAAGCGGTGGCCCACGTAAACGCTGCCAAGACGGACCCGCGCGATGACTCCACCGCCAACATTAGCGAACAGTAACAAAATTAAATGTCCACTTATAACCTACTACTACACTAGCTACAATACCGCGGTGAACGAGTTCAAAATCGACAAGCGTACAAAAGTGGACGACGGTCCCACTAAAGCCTACAGAAAACCCGTGGACGACGCTCGAATCCTCCACCTAATCGAAAACTACCAGCAGCAAATGGTAGAATTTGACGACCAACAAGCTTCTTCTACTTATTATTACTGACGCTGCATATTAACTCAACTACGTATAAAACTATGCTTTCAACGTATACAAACTAAAACCAACGTTTCTTCGTGTGCTTGTTGATAAATGCAGTGATGTTGTCGTTGTAACTCTGGGCGTTGTCTGCCATTTGTTTGGAGGCCAATTCCGCGTGTTTAAGTTTTTTTTCTCTTTCCAAAAATGCCTAAACCCAGTTCAACTCCACAACCACTTAACAAGCGTAGTTGCCTTTGTCAACTCGTCGTCTCTGTCGACCGGTTGGTTACTTGCCAATGGGCGCGAAGCCTTGTCGCAGTTAATCGAGCTAGTGGCTATCGAGGACAACACTGCGATATCAGTGGCTTTTGAAACTAGTCGAGACTACACAACTTTTAAGATTTTGATAAAATACAGATGGGCACGTAATCCATGAACTTGGATTTGAAAAGTGAACCTTGGAAGAAGTTCAAAAATAAGCTCTTCTTCTCGCCACTTTCGTTTGCCAACTTGGAAACTCTTTTTGCGATATCCGAAGGTACCAGAGAAGGGTAAACGTGCTGGCAGTAGTTGTCCCTGAGTTCATTTAATTTGCTAACGTCGCAATTTTCAACTCACATTTTATGGTCTTTTACGTCATTCATTAGAAAAGGGTGGATTCGTAGGATAGAGTAGGTTTGGTGTGATTCCCGCAATGTCGATTGGTGGTGGTTGAGTGTCAAATAAATGTCTGGTTTGATAGAAGATGTCACGAGCGGTCCGCATTCGAAGTGGTCTCTGAATGAGTATTTTTAGGTAGGTAATTTAGTTATTTTCGTAAAATTAGATTTGTAAGTTGTTGTAAGTGAGTTACCCGAAAGGACATTGTAAATTGAAGGATTTTAGTTTGGGATTGGATTCCATCAACGACAACACGGTCAATTGCAAACTCTGGTTATTTTTTGCGTGAGCCAATAAAATCGCGGGATTACCTATGTCGAAAAAAAACATTTATCTCTAATGGTGCATTTATAGACACCTTCAATGATCACACCGTTTGAACTCAATATTTTGTCCGAACCTAGAGTTAAATTGTAGGACAAAGTTTCACGGAGAGACGTGCGACTCGTTTGGCGGTCCACTTCGTAGTTGTTCACCTGTGTGAATATAACGTCAATTTTAAATTAATTTAATGCGAATTGAAAGTTTCGTACCACAACAGACGAGACTTCAACCAATATAATCATTTTCATGTTAACACTCTCATCAACCACGGGATCAACTGGAAAACATACTCTTAATGGGCACATGTAATCAATATACCAAGTGAGTGGTCATTCATCGAAACGAACTTGTCATTGGTTTGCAGTATGTGGATCTGACGAAGATCAGAACAATCTTTCTTATCCGAGCTGAGTATCGGAGCGTGTAAAAGATCTTAATTTGCATTACAACGACAAAATAACGCTGATTTATCACTGAAAGACGGAGTAAACAACTCATTTATAGTAACTTCCACAATGGAACCATCGTTGAGAGTCATCATGACTGTGTAACCTCTAGTCAAAGTGACTGTATGAGTTTTGTTTTCGATAGTGTGCTCTGATAATAGTGGTTTTAAAAACAGCGTGAAATGAAGGTACTTTGCGGATTGAACGACACGTACTGAATTGAAGTGATCACACCATTAGTCTGATTTTTGTCGGTAGCATTAGAAAATTGTTCAGTAATGTATTGCTCAAATTTCTTCATTGGTACTTTTTTCCCGCCAAACTTTGGCAATTGGTCCTCATTTTTTTGGGTATCTGACGATGGCTGGTACAATTGATCACATATTTCTACGTTAATAGTCAAACACTCACGCCAAGTGTATTATATGGATACCGCGATAGATGGTTTCAATATTTACAGAAAATTCAACCTCAAATAGTGGGAATGATACTATCGAAAGCACATTGTCACTTGTGATCAATAATCTACGCAATGTAAACTGTACAAGATGCCAGCAATTACTTGTCGTAGTGTTCCAAGTAGATGAAATTCAAACTCTTCGTTGGGTGATCAAACTCGTTGACAAAATGAAACACTGCAAGAAGCTTTATAGATGTCAATTCATCGACGTTCGAGTCTGGGTTGAATTTTTGGTGCACATAACGTTCGTCTGACTCTGACGAGCTGGACAAATAAGCTCCGTGTTTAATGTCGGTTCGAATTATCACACTGAGCACTTTGTCGAAGCATTTTGAAACTCCATCCTCCGAGTCCAACGTGTAAATACACATAGTACAGTTGTTCATAGTGACAATGAGCAAATTGTGTTTTTGATACAAATGAGTTTCGACGTCAAGCAGCGGCTCGAATGATGACGATTTGGGATTGTTGAGGTGGTGATAGACGCCAATAGAAGTCGACAGGAACATTTTGCTTTCTTTTTTCGTGGACTCGTCGTCAGGCGCGGTTGTTGGTGAACAGTCAGTTTCGCTTTCCTTCTATTGAACAATGTATAATTGAGCAAGACGGTTCAATCTCACAATCTTGTTAACACTGTTGGGAGTAGTGTACTTTTTCACGTCGGTTTTAACGTCAATTTTAAAAATTAACGTTATAGAGGCTTCGTGGTAAAAATTACGATTACAATGGAAAATAAGATTTACATTGACCGCACTTCCAAACTGATACGGTGCCGTCGTCGTGACTAAAAACCAATGAAAGTGTATTTCCGTTATGACTACCTGAGGACCAAGATTGAGACCGAATTCTTCGAGTGGTCATCAACACTTGAGGCTAGGTCCATTAGCCAGGAGTATTTTTCGGTTTTCTGCAACACACAACCATTTAATAGAAATATTTTCAATTTTTATTTTTTATTCATTATTATTTAATTAATATTATTATTTATTCATTATTATTTAATATTAATTTAATTATTATTTATTAAATTATTATTATTATTTAATATTAATTTAATTATTATTTATTAAATTATTATTATTAATATTTAATATTATTATTAATTATTTAATTATTATTAAAAAATAATATTTAATAAATTTATTATTATTATTTATTAGATTATTATTAAGAATTATTAAATTATTATTTATTAGATTATTATTAAGAATTATTAAATTAATATTTAATATTATTTATTAAATTATTATTAATGAATATTTAATAATATTATTAAAAATAATTATTATTATAAGTAACGTCAAACTACATCAAAACACTCTGGGAAGACACTCATCATTTTCAGCACTACGGAAATCGACGCGTAGATGTCCATGTGTTTGACCGCGGAGTTTTTGTTCAAAAACGAGTAGGGCGAATCCACCATTTTGAGCGCCCTAGAACGGTCTTATCGACTCAACGAGGAAATTGAGTTGCTTGTTATTGCAGTTGAAGTGACCGGACAGCGTGAGCAAATCGTCGTTGGACGAGTAATAGTGGGGCTGTGTGTGTTGGGCGGAGCTGGTGAGACGTTGGACGAGTTCGTCCACGTCAGAAACAAAGGTTTCCATTCCATTCGAGCAAAAAATGACAATGTACACTCGACTATCGCTTCCTACCAACGAGTAATGATTTAAATACGCCCACGACCAATACTATGGATGTGGATGTCAGCAACGTCTCGTTGGGCAATAGGAACAGGGATGTGTACGGCGCAGTTGGCGGTGTTGTTTTTGGAGTAACTTACCTCGACCACGTTCATGAACAAGTTGAAGCACATGTCAGCATGGTTTTTGGGGCCGGAAACATTGCCGCCGACGAACACCACCAAGTTGAGTCTAAATGTGCAACCTCGTGTTATTGTTTTAAGTTGAGTTAAATATTAAGCACATTAAGAATGCAACTGTTACTCTTTATGATTGTACAATTTCGCAAAATCATCAAGATAATTGGGGATTTTAGTTTCACCCACATAGAGCGTGCAAAAATTAAGTTTTCACAAAACAAAAGACTTTTCAAATATCACGTTAAATTAGCCTTATTAACTTTGAAAAATATATTTCAAACAAAATTTATTCTGACATTGTTTCACTTCCCAACGCAACGGAGAAATATTTTATAATGTTAGAGTGTTGAAATTCTCCATTGTGCAGCTACAAATTGTTAACTATAAACAATACACGAAATATTGAGTGAAATATAACAAATTTTCTTTGAAACAAGTAATAGAAAAAGCAAAATGGCGCAAAGTATTTGAGCAAAGTCAACTTCAGGCATCAATGTGTTTAATGGGTCAACCAATACTCATCCATTCTTGCAATAAATTAGAAATTAATGACACAGCGATAAACACTTGAAAGACTCAAGAACATGAGTGTGTAACTTACGCAGAGTTCAAAGGATACGATTTTATAATGGTGATGGGCTGTAGAACGCAAGTGGCATCGTCGTCGTTAGCTACCAAATCAGACGACGGCGGTTTCTTCGCCAAGTTGGAAGACACGGTGGAAATTTCGTCGACCAACAAAAAAGACTCCTTGCTCTCGACGAGGTCCTTGCACATCAATCTGCGGTTGTTGTGGTAGGCCAAGAGGTAGTGGATGGGGTAGTCTTCGGTGAGAATGACCATGGTGGCAACGTTCACCACACAAACACCACCCTCGTTCGTTCCAACGAGAAGCAACTTGCTCTCGTCATTATAGGTGTAACTGACAATACACTAACGCGTGTGGTCAAGGGGTGCACTGGAAAAAATAACAAACCTTTTGCAAGTGGACTATTTTTTGTTGGGTTTTTTCAGAAATGTTCCACAACGACAACACGCCTTGTCGAAACCCAATGAGAAGCTAATACCAATCAACACGCATCGCAATAAAACCAATACGAGGTTAGGGTTGTCGGCGATGTTGGGGATGAGGAAGCAGAGTGCTCCGGGAGATTTGGCTGTGAATCTGCAGCAAAGTGTCAACATCAACCAACACAACTGAATGCCACCATACCCTTTACAAGACTTGTTCCAATATATGCAATATTTCTCAAGCGTCAAATCGGGCAAAGTTGCCATATACACATTGCCCTTGAGAGTGCCAACGCAAATGAACTTTTTGTAATTACAACTAGGTTGGTTATTCAGAACGCACATCGAAGTCACTCTACAAGTCCACATCCAACTACAATACATTGGTGGTAACTACTTCTCGCCGTATTTGAAAGTTATTTCGGATAGCAACTTGAGTTTTCCTTGCCTAACACACCCCATATCCCAGCAACTGACTCGAGAATTAGAATCCACCACCAACAGTTGATTCTACTCGACAAATCAATAAGTTCACGCAACGTTATCCACCAACATAAAACCAACTCCAATTTGGTACTAAACAAGATAAACGTAAGAATACCTCAAAGGTATTCGTTGTCATGAGAGTCACTCCCACCGCCGACTTTTCAGCTTCACCATCACCCTCACTGTTTCTTCTATCGCCACCTGCGAACTCGTTTCCTGCCAAAAGAGCCGAATGTCGACTGTCATCGCTGGAGTTGATCTTTCTAAGCATATTCTTGAACCGCGTTTTTAACGATTTTCTGTTGCTTTTATCGCCATGAGTGTGGTAACTGAACAGATTCTCTGTGTTATTCTCCGACAACACTTTTGAGTTGCAATCGGAGAACCCACTAATTTCATCGTTCACATTGAAGTCGTACTCCACTCGACCGTCACCCAGAATTTTGATGTGGCCGTTCGCAGTGGCCACAATCACCACTCCGAACGCAGCATCAAACAACGAACATGTCACGTCCTTTGGGTAGCCGTAGGTGCACATATGATGCAGTTGAAGGTTGCTTCCATTCTTCGCTCCTTGCGGAGTGGTCGCGATGTGTTCTTGCATGACCAACAACAAAGCTTTGGGTTATTTCGTACGCGAATTTCCGGACAATCCAAAGTCCTCAATAGTGACCAACTCCAACTGACTTAATGCTATTACTATATTACGATGAATGGTGACACATTCAACGGGGTCAATGACGAATTATATTCGACGTGAGAGCTAATTTAAATTTGAATTAGTTAGAAAGTTTGCCATTCCATCCAAATGCAATACCCACACTCGGTGCTAAAGTTGAAATTGTGCGACAGGTTTTCATGTGCGCATACTCGACGGGATTAGAACTTAAAAATTCGACGACTTGCTGCGCTATACCAATGAAACCCACGTTTTACGAATCTATCAAAACTGAAGAGCACAAATCTCGCGTCCACCCGCAGGAGAACATCATCGACTTCAAGTCGGTTGAGTACACTCACAAACACCTTGTTACGGCGCTCACCTATGACTACTACGGCGAACGGATTGCTTGCTGCGGTAGCGACCATTCGGTGCAGGTAACTACTTCCGACACGCGCTTTTGTTATAATATTTTCCGACGTTTTCTCTATTTTAATTAACTCGTGCATATCGGATTTTATGGGGTGGACAGGTTTTCTTTGTGTCGTCTAATTCTCTCATCTATGCCATAGTGTTTTTGAAACAATAAACTTTAATTCTCATTGTATTGCGGCTTTTTTGCTTAATACGCTTACTCTATTGTTAGTTGTGTCCCCCCTATAAAGAGGTCATTATCTCTTTTCTTCTCATCTAATTACCTCTTTGTGCCCCCCTGTTCTTTCACGGTCCACTACTTACTTTTAAAATTTATTCAACCAAACAGAAATCGCGATTTTGAATGCGCGCACAGTTACCTAGAACAACTACTTCATTTTAAGTTTGGCACATTTTGCCAACCTCTTCTAGTGTAACATTTTAAGCTTTAAATAGACAATCGGCGCCACGCAATTAATTTGGTTTCATTGTGTGTACTTTGTCAATTTAAACTGGAATTTGATAACGTCAAATGTATTTCGTGCGCAATGTCCAATTAGTGACTAAGACTTAGTCACTAAGTTTTAGTGCACAATTGCCACATTTGACTGCATAACGAAATAATCATAGAACAAATATTATTGTTGATTTTATTTCTTGTGGTCAATTCGTTTGAATTTCAATTATCGAACAAATTAGCCAAACGATGAAATCACCTGTTTATCATCAAGTAGTGCTATTTTTTAATTGCTGAAGGTAGTACTTGTGATTGTTTCAAAGTATGTTGTTTTGAAAGTTGTCTCATTTCTTTCGATAACCCCTTGGCAGTTATGAATATGTTTCTTCCGCTTTTCGTTTAAATTCCGAGCTTAATGAGTTTGTGGTCATTTACTTTGCTACCATTTAACATGGTTCTTTCTACATGGTGAGTAAGTTAAGGTACTGTACCAAACAAACGTTTACACTCTAGTTACTAGAGTCTAGTCTACTATATATATAAAAGAGTAGTGTCCGTGTGTCAAGCAATAGTACGCATGTGCAAACTCTGTTCTCATTATTTAAGTGCTTTTAGTGTGTGTAGATTATATGCGTAAAAAGAACTCTTAACAACGTACTTAATGAGTTACTTAGATATTTTACAACCCTTATAGTTTTAGAGATATGGAGCATTTAAAATCGGGATTCGGATTAAAATGGAGATTAACCTAATTTTTCATGATTCTCGCCCAAAAATTCCATTATTTTCCAACTGAATTATGAGTTTTAAACTAATTGATATATTTACACCGTTTTGATTAATTATTCGTGGTGTATTATAAGTTTTGAATATATTTAAGAGCTATTGAATAAGTTTCTGCTTTCATTTTTAAAATCAACTGACTAATTTAAAAATTAATTTAATTGTAACTGGGCAACGCCAGTGATTTCGCGCTAGTATAATAATAAAACCTAATTATTACTACGGGAAAATTTATTCTCTTATCCACAGGTTTTCTTACACTTGCTCTTTTAAGTCCAGCGCTAATACTCTCAGGAGCGGATGAACAATTAAATATGGCAGATTCTGCAATCTACACTCCGCATCACCTCCAAAAATAGACGTCGATGAGATTAAAAATGGCGTCAGCGCAAGCGCCATGCCGTTTAGGATTAAATTTTAGCGTACCACTAGCAAGTGACAAAAAAATGCGCAGCACCATGCAAAAACACGAATGAGTATTATTATAACAACTTCTACTATGCTCTGACTGTTTAAAACGAGTTTAAAGATGTTACTAAAGGGAAATCAATACAAATCAAAGCGAAAAACACAGTACTTTCTTCGAACCAGCAGCTTGAGTGGCAGCAACCATAGCGGCAACACCTCTAGCTCTCTTGACTCTGTGTTTGATGTCTTTCTTCATACGACGGGTCACCTTGGTTTTGGTCATGAATCCTTTCTAAAATTCACCACTTAGCACTCAATTCGCCAACAACTGAACCAACTCTAATTTGTCTGTATTTTGGTTCGAATTTTTTCAAAAAATCCACACTGTCATAGATGAGAGCAAGAGCAGTACTGCGGCCGCCACCGAACTGTATGTGCATTTTGTGGCAGACGACACAATCGGGTGCCGTTTTGAACATTACGGCGAGCTTCTCTTGAACGTCTTTTTTCGAGACAGAAGCCTTTCCTGGGTGGGAAATGTTCAATACCTACATCACAAATGCACTCTCCAACACTGCACCATCGACAATCGACTTACCATTTGTTTTCTACATAAAAGTGGGTTGGTCATGAATTTTCTTGTTCTAATTGTAACTGATGAAGCCTCAACCTAAAGGTTACGTGGTCAAATGCAACATTTATGACGTAATGCGACTCACCATTATGAACGCGTGGACAGGTCCGAGTAGAGCCGAAGTTTTGATTCGTGTTCCATCCCTTTTCACTTTTTAATTGAATGTTTTTCTGAGCACTTAGAATGCACTTGTCCATCCACATAATTAGTTATATTATTTGAATATTTTTTATGCTATAATACCAAGTGTTTGAACATTATTTAAACGCTAGTCATTTAAAATGTGGGTAACGCCAAAATATCACTAGTTTCGTGTAACTTTCCAATTCCAATTGTTTCTGCTGTATTTTTCGTATTTGAAAGAAGTTGGATGATACATAGTAAACGCAAGGAAAGCAGTTTTTCTCACATAATCCTAACTCGGGTATAGTCGTTTCCGTGCAGTGATCTAAATTGATTTTTCTATCAAATTAAAAAATCGCTTGTTTTGACGAACATCTGCTCTGCTTCTTTGAGACTTTTTAAATTTTTCGTCAACATATGCGATGATAAGCAGCGAAACTACCTAATCCTGAACATGTCACCGTTGTTGAGTGAAATCGGATTTATTTGTTCATTTCTTGAAATGGCGTTTTACAAAAAAAATTACGATAGTGTTACATTTCCAGTTGCATAGAAAAGTTCTTCCACCACCACTTAAAACAAAATGATGATAGTTATGCAGCAAAAGAGTTATTCTTGAGTTTTTATTACTCCAAATTTAATTGATACTTCTTTACTTTATAAATGACATGTGCGTTACTTTTACATTTCAACATTAAAAAGGTTTTGATAAAAAAATTAGAAACCCACGCCCCTGACTACGCATGTGAAATTTTTCAAGGATTATTTTATCGCAACTTCAGACACAACTAGGCCAATAATACAAAGGTTACCTTTACAAACAAAGCAGTTGGTGAGTCGTTGTATGAGCCTCCGTTTAGTCTTACATGTGCGCAATATTAGTGAGATAATTTAATAACCATTTTTAAAATGCAGTTATTTCATTTTCATGAAAGTATGCCTTTGTAAACTTTAAATAAGTTTACAAAAAATGTTAACTTTAAATAAGATTACAAAAATGTTAACTTTAAATAAGATTATAAAAATGTTAACTTTAAATAAGATTACAAAAATGTTAACTTATTAATGGCCAAAGGAGACGAAACTGCCAGAAATATAAAATATCGCTGCTATTGAAGCTTTTTATCTAACGCATACTCTAATTCGTAGCGATTTATGCGGGAAACAATACGTAACTTTTATGAGTTGATATTCATGTGTTGAATTGTTGTGGCGGTCTGATGTTTCCGGGAATGTCATGGTTGTTCGGTTGGTTAAGATGGTAAAGAGGTTGCGAATCCATTGTGGAAGAAGGTTCGTCATATACACAGTGGAAGTAATCGTGCACCTTTGGAAACTGACTTCCATTCAAAGTCGCCTCACACCTCACGTAAGTCGAGGGGTTTGGTGCTGAACCACTATAGTTTTGAAGGTACGAGTCAGTGAAACTTCGATGATTTCTATGAGGTGCTGTGGTACCATCATGGTAAACCAACTTCGACCGGGGGTTTATAGTCGCAGTTTCCTTATCATAATAGACATTCGAGTTCACGTTAACGCTGACAACGTCCCCATAGGTGTTGGGGCGTAATGTGTAGGGTGTAGAGGACGACTGGCTATATTCACTGCATGGGTAAGAATAAACTTATGTTGGTCAAATGAAAATTAGACTAATTTACTTGCTCTCACATAGATTGGATGAACATTGGCAAGGAGGGTGGAAACTTTGTCCATAAACAGAGTCGGGCATCCGCATTAACGGCACATTTCGCTGCTTCCTCACTGTGAACGCTTGAGCCACCAGGTCATCTTTTTTCTCCGGGTCAATCATCCAGTAAGATCCTTTTCCCGTTTCCTCGTTTTTCCTTGGCAACTTGATGAAATACTTGTTCAACGACAAATTGTGACGAATCGAGTTTTGCCAGCCTTTATCAGCGATGTCGTAGAATTTGTAGTTTTTCAAGATGTACTTATAGATGTTGTTCAACGCCATTTTGCCCGTGCCACTCGAACTTATCGCCTGGATTATGAGTTGAGCGTAGGAGAAGGGCGGTTTGAACATATTTCTATCCACATAATACTCCCTCCGTGGAGCATGATAATTGACATTTTCGGGTTGCGGATAGGCTCGATACGGACAGGAAACTTCATGCACATTTGGAGGTTCATTGGGGAGATGATTAACTTGTTCGAATGGCACACAAAGTTTTCTTTGTGTTTGAATTAGGTTTTCCGAAGAACACGAATTCTAACATAGAAAAAACTCAAAAGGCACGAAAATAAAACTATTGCCATTACGTCATCACATGTAAGCGAATTGAAGGGTTGATTAACCCGTTCATTGGGCTCATAACAGAGGTTGTCCACACCATAACGTTTCACGCCATTGCCCCCACTAGGGTGCGAGGTGAACGTTAAATTTTGCTGTTCCAGAGCCATTACCAACTCAGCAGCCTGAATCAAATCTGCTATAGTGCCGTGTTTTTCATTTTTTCCCATTTTTAATTTGTTGAATTGAGTGCCCACTTAAGTATTATTTAAGTCCACCGTGATTAATCTATTAGTATGTTATATCAACAAAAACTTCCCTAATAATGCTACTATCAATAGTCTTTATGGGTAATCTTGATTTAATTGATCTGAGATTGTAAAAACTTAGAACTCAAGCTAGAAGTAGAATTATCTATTGATTGGATACCTATTTAAATGGAGACAAAGTGAATTGTTGTGTTTGGCCAACTAATTTAGTTGATTATTCAAACTATACACGTTAATAACACAGTTACTACTAAGATATGATGTTTAAAATGAATCGACAGTCCATTCATTTGATAATAGTGAAGTAGTTGTAAGTTATAAATTAAAATGTGTGAGAAGTTCGTTATCAATAGTGTGTTTTATACATTGTCACATCGCCAAACAACGCACCGTAGGAAATCATCCTTAGTCAATAATCGTTGGTATACTATGTTAGCGTAAGTAGCCTTTAAACTTTAGAGCTTATACCAATAACGCCCCTAGTATAGCACCTATGTAATACTGTTTACTCGTTATGCACACCTGTTGTCACTGATTGATATAATTTGTAGTTAAAACTAAACACAACAGTGGGTAAACAGTGCCGAAAAGATCAACCAATTTTCCAAAGTTGTACTGGAACAAACTGCATATTATATTGCATTTGTTTGTGTAAACGTTCATCTCTGTCGACTGGATTAACACCAAGCCACTCGAAATGATCAAGTTAAAGATCAATGTCGAAATCTTTAACCTGTCGACGACGCATCACAGAACTAAGCTTAATAGGACAACACTCATATACAGAGGTTTATCTATATGTACACCTATTTAAATAACTGTTAAGAATGAGCAAATTCAGTTGTGCCAGATGATAGTGTGTTAACCAACAAACTATTTATTTGTTTTCTAACATTATTTTGTGTGTTATTCTAAAACATCTTTATGCCGTTCATTTCTAAAACCCTATTAATTAATATCAAATAAAGGATTGAACTTAGGCTACTATCACGATGTTCGCATTCAACAGCTTTAACAACTTCAACAACTGTTTCTAGTTCGTTTGGTTTCAGTTTGAAACGGTATTTTACACCTGTATCCTACGTGCGATAGGGTCGTTGTCAAAATTTTAATTAGAAGGATTAGACAAATTTGCTATAAGTTGACAATAAATAAACTACATTGTTTCAAAGCACAATTTTAAAGAAAAGTCACATAACATTTATTAAGTTATATCATGCGGATTATCGATTTATTTGTTATTTCCTATAGTCACTGCGCGAACCTAGTAACACACATAATTTCAAAAACTAGCTTACATGAATAACAATATTGATCATCATTGCGGTAATGTTTCGCTTCTCGTCTCGCCACGCCACACACTGCTACTAATTTTTACATAATTAAAACAAGTCAATACACATCAGTGTGTAACGAAAAATCGACACGGAGGTAGAGTGGAAAAATGCGCCCAAATAAAATTATGGACTCCCCCTCATAGTGCAGTCTAAGTTTTCGATTAGATTTAACGAAATCAGTTAAATTATTGCAAATAAAAATCATCTTACTAAAACTTTTATTTAAAAAATTGATCAACCAAATAGAACCATTCAACAAACTCATAGTTTTATTAATGACGGGTTATTTTAAACTTTTTAAGAATTTTAAAATTATGCTATTAGTATAATCAATTTTCACAACAACTAAGGTAATAAATGAGTTGTCAACTAATTCGTTGAATTCGTGAAATGTACATTTAACTTAGCAACTTAAGAATTACGCTATATTAGTTGTTGAAAAATTATAAGTAAAAAAGTTCAATCCAATGTAATATAACAAGTAAATGTAACTTTTATTTAATAACTCAAAATATAACTGGGTTTTGGCGCCAGTTACATTTATAGGCATAAAACGTGAATATTTTCTTTACGAAATATTTAAAATTGATACAAAAATTTTATGAACTAAAAAATATTGTTGTCTTGCGACTAATATTAGTTTTGTGAACTGGTAACATCTGTTGAGTGAGAATTCCGTTACGTTGTGTGCGCAAATGTTGTTTTTTCATTTCCTTGATTCACATTTAATAAACGCTGAATCATAAAATAAGTAACATAAATCTTTAATTCGAAAGTGCGTTTCAAATGAAAATAGCACTTAAAATTGATAGAATTTACAAAATAAATTTTTTTATGCGCGCTCATCTAACCCGTCGGAAAAACACATGCTAATTTTTTATGGAAAATGTGATTCTAGTTCAATATAACTGAAGGGACATAAGAAAACTAATAATATGAGGTGGCTATGACACAAACTCTAAACTTTGATAATTAAGTATCTCATAAAGTGACATTGTAATAGTAATGTCACATTAAATTATATACAACCCCCAAGTATATGCACATAACTCCAAAATACGATGGAAAAACCCAAGGTGTGGGTGTGGGACAGCCCTAAGTCCTACAAACAATGCGCACGCATGCCAAAAAAACCACAAATTTTGCTCTACAATAGAGACCCGAAGAAAACATAAATGTATCATTTAATAAGTCGTGCGATGGTCGCAAAACAAGCTTAATTGACAAAATCAGTGTAAACGCGATACACCATGAAACCTACAAAATTACACGACAACATTAAATCAGTGGAAACTGTGTGAACAGTGGTTAAACGAAAAAAGTTGACTAGGCAAATATGGACCGATGCATTTTAAACTCATCGGTCATGTCCGGTGCTAAATCCAATTTGTAAGGGCCAAGTTGGTAGGTGCACGAGAGAATTTGATGAAACAAGCGTCACACTCAAATCTCTTTAGAATGGAAGACAACATCACACTTGAATTGGTCAGTAAGCTTGAGCACTGGAAGGAAAAAGTGGACGAGAGCATTTCCTCATACACGGTCGACTGCAGTTTGCGTGAACCACACGCTTGCTTCGTCAAACTCACCAAAAGTCCAATCAAAACTGAATTGTTGGATGTTCTAGAGCAGTTGGTATTCGACGGTCCAGTGGCGCACTATTTCAAAGGTTGTTCAGCGAGCGCATTTTGTGCAAAGTTGTTTCAGGACGGCGACTTGGTGTTTCGATGCGTGTAACTGGATCATTGATTCCAACTTTTTAGCATGGACAATTTGTAGTGATTGTTGCATGGACGATACCTGCTCTTTTTGTCTGGATTGTTTTCGACACACTTCTCACTGCGACCACACTTACAGGGTTATTGTCTGCTTGTTGTCACGCACAACTACTCTAACTAACTTTATGTTGATTCAATGGAAAAGCTTAATACAACTGTATACATGGGCAAAATTTAGAGCTACAGATCCGTTGGCAACGGTGGCTACTGCGATTGTGGAGACAAAGAAGCGTGGACCAGCAACCCTACTTGTTCCAAACACCTGGAGAGTCGCGTTGTAAGTATCAACTAGGGTGTTGCCACTTGATCACTTTGAAGGATGTGGGCTTGGACGATGTGTGTAAGCACAAACTCAGAACGACTATCAACTACCTATTTGCCTACATATTGAGCATTTTCTTCGAATTGAAAAAGTGCAAGGATCGAAACAGCACATTTGTAATGGTGTACGTTATTGTTCTTGTGCAGCTCATAGGTTAGTGTGCTTTTAGTGATTCCAACGAAGTGTCACAAGAACCAATAACACCAGCTGGTCGAGTTGGCTTGCACGATGACAGCTTTGTGATCGTGGTTTTTAATGACGAAGGGCACACCTACGCAGAGGTCGGCATTAAGCACTCGACTATCATCTATTCGTTAAAGCTGCATTTTTATTGTTCCAATAGTTGATTTTTATAATTGAACCTATCAAACAATACAATATCGCTGTAATAACGTAGGTCATTGACTCGCTCAGCCACATCACCCAGTGCAGTAGAAACGTGGCCGAAGTCTTCGCCAACCATATTGACAAATACGTAACACCACCAGTACCAACCCAACAGTAGTTCACGTTGTTAAGGGAATCGGCATAGTGTACAACAACAACGACTACGACGAATGCTGCACCGTTATGCGAAAGCTGGAAGTAATTTGCGTCACGCTGCGGGTTTAATAAGCACACAGGCATACTACACCGACGAGTACAAAAAGTCGCCGCTTCTCTCCAATGTGGTGCCATACAGGTCCTACTTGAAACTGCGTCTGGTAAAGTACCTCGTCAGGTTCATGGGAATGCTGTGCGACTATTCCGACGAAATCAAAACCATTGTGGGCGATGCGATTGTCAGCCCCGTTCAAAGAACACTGTTTGAAGTTGGCGGTCTGGCTGGGTGGATCCACGATGCCGATTTTGTCAACTACACAAACGAAGTGGCGTCGTCCGTCGCCATGTTTTTCATCATGCAAAACGTCAACCTATGGAAGGAGGTGCGCTTGACCACACGAATACATCTGCTCTTGAAAATACTGCCTCTTGAGCGCATCAAGCTAAAATTTGCAGAGATATACGCCAAGGTACGGTCACTTCAAGAAATTCTCATTTTTCTCATACAATACTTAATACGTTCGTAATTGTCGCATTTTTCACTGACCGAGAAAGTGGGCCAATCCAAAATTCTGTTTCAACACTATAACTGATTAAATGCTTTATTTCCAAGGCGGCGTAATTTCGCTTGCAATAGAAATAATAAACCAATTTAAAGATATTTGCAGGTAAACACGAATAAATTTCATTTGGCCATAACCAACTGATTCTTTTGTGTTCTTTCACAGCTACTAAATCAAATTAGACTTTAAATTAATTATGCCAAAATGTCAGCTTTTTTACTCCACTCAATTTAACACTACATTGGGCCATCCTATTTTTAAAAATAACTTTGGTGCATTTTTTCCGATATTTATGCTTTTTATGTGGAATAAAATATTAAAATCAGGTAATTCCTTGCGCGCGCACGAAATTAAGAGTGTTTTAATTTTAAATTCTAGCTAGTTTGTTTGATACTGAGTATCAAACAAAGGAAGACTCATCTATATCTACTATATATATATAAAAGAGTAGTGTCCGCGTGTCTGTCCATCTGTCTGTACACACCAGTACGCATGTGCAAACTCTGTTCTCATTATTTAGGCGTGTTTAGTGTGTGTAAATTATATGCATAAAAAGAACTCTTAACAACGTACTTAATGAGCTATTTAGAAATTTTACAGCACTTATAGGTTTAGAGATATGAAACATTTAACATAGGGATTTGGATTAAAATGGAGATTAACCTTATTTTTCATATGATTCTCTTCCAAGAATTATATAATTTTCCAACCGAATTATGCTTTTTAACTTAATTTTTATATTTAAACGGGTTTTCATTAATTGTTCGTTGTGTATTATAAGTTTTGACTATATTTAGGCGCTATTGAATAAGTTTCTGCTTTCATTTTTAAAATC
>JAOPJI010063545.1:0-11648 GCA_027122695.1 Merluccius productus
GTGTGTGTGTGTGTGTGTGTGTGTGTGTGTGTGTGTGTGTGTGTGTGTGTGTGTGTGTGTGTGTGCGTGTGTGTGAGCGTGTGTGTGTGTGTGTGTGTGTGTGTGTGTGTGTGTGTGTGTGTGTGTGTGTGTGTGCAACCAAAAAAAAAGTAAATGTGTGTTTACTTTAAACACATGAACGCACTTGTGCACTCGAGTGTTCACGTGTGTGCATGGCAGTGGAGGAGGCACAGTATTTATGTAGGGTGGAGGAAACAGCAGGAGTGTTGCCTACGGGTCGGAGGTCCCCAGGGGACCTCCATGTTTGCATGCCAACTCCATGGAAACCCAGCAGGTGCTTGGCAAGGCGTGGAGATAGCAATTGTGTGGCGGGGCACCTTATCTTCCAGTACTAACTAACTAAGAAAATGTAACTAGCTGATAACTAACTAACTAACTAACTAACTAACTAACTAACTAACTAACTAACTAACTGACTAACACCAAACTGTATAACTCATCTACCTCCGGTCACAAGAGTGACAGTGGTGACACTGTGCCCTGAGCAAATGTCACTTTATCATTTTTACCCAATTTTCACTTCATCACTTTATTTAGTAGTACTGTACCTTAGTTAATTTATGCTGCTAAAAAACGCTGTTACAATTTTATCACTTTTACCACTGTTACCACTGTTACCATTCCTTTTCACTTATTTAGTTTGTACTTATTTTATTTCATTTTATGCTGCTAAATTGCACGGTGCGTATTGTTGTATATTGTATACCTACGTTTAACTGCAATTTGTGTTGCATTGTGTCACGTTTAGTACTTATGTTACATGCAAGTGCTTGCATTTTGTTGCATTTAGTTAATTGTTTGATTTATTTTATGTTAGCCTTTATTTTATTTTATTTATTTTTATGTTAGCTTATTTTTACTCTAACCCTGTATTACCTTCCCACCTTTGTAATGCACCTTTGTATTGCAACTGTTGCACAGTAATTTCCCTCGGGATAAATAAAGCTTCTTGAATCTTGAATCTAACGGCTAATCACACTCACACCTGGTTACTGTATGCTGCCCTCAAGTGGATGAAATGAGGCCTATTGAGACACACACCCACACTTGTGATTTTTATATTCTATTTATATATATTCATATCTATTAAGTCACATACTTCCAATCCAAAACAACCATTTTTTTGTGTCAAATTACTACTACAAATAATAATAATACATTTGATTTATATAGCACTTCTAGGGACTCAAAGACACTAGACAATGGCAATAAATACAAGATATATCAATAAAAAGTCACATTGAAACATTTACATGATACACATGAAGTAGCAGAAAGAGGGATGGAGAGGTGAGACCGTTAGAGACCCCTCCCAAATTCGAGCACTGCTTCCACACCAAAACAAACATCAGTCAGGCTTCTTTCCCTGTCATGGCCGACAAAGACCCTCGAGATTAGATTGGATCGTGCAAACTTGGTTAACCTGTTGCCAATATGAGAGGTTTCACCAAATCTAATCAACAAAAAAATTGGTATATGCGTAAAATTGAAGGGAAGCTAAGGGAACCAATCTAAACGCAGATGGTGTCATTATTCTGTAGCCATTACACTGTGCAATCAACATTTACTTTAGCACCTTTAAACTAAATCTGGACAAAAAATGTAAAAAATATGATATTCAATTATTGAATGATTAATTATTCATTTGCGATTAATGCAATTGCTAAGAAATCCTTTGTACCTAAGCTCATGTTAGTAAACAATTAACTTCTTTTGAAACATTCCTTATTAATATGGCCACATAAACGCATGTTCAGAAAGAGGTTGTTCAGTTCAACCCTAAATTCAAGCCTAAGTATGCACAAAGTCACTGTCCTGCTGGTTTTCAACCTTCCCCCCTAGATGCCCTTGTCCTCTGCCTTGCATCCGGTCTTACCGTATCCCACCGGACAGTTTATTCCAAGCGTCAAACACTTAAATAGTAGTTATTCAAGTCATTCAATTATTTTGACATCACAACCTAAGCTAGAATCTCAACATGTGGGAGGTGCCTCTAATCTCTCGACCCAACTGTAATCTCCCTGATACATTCACGGCATCACCCCAACATGACAGCATTCACTCTCTGTGATTCGGCCATTCCTGTTTAATATAATCATTGGAGTAACATCAAATTTGGGCATCACAGCAGAAAGTACAGGACAGTAATGTATAAGAATAAAACAACAACAAAAAAATACATACATAAAATATGTCTACATATATGCACAATGTCTTATTTTTTTCAGTTCCGCAGCAAATTCCTTGTATGTGAACTGGCAATAAAACACTTTGTGATTGTGATGACTCCAGTTAACCCTGTATCTTGTTGCAGTGTTAAGTCATTGGCGTGGTGGTCTCTGTAAGCACATAGGACTGGGACACTGAATATGTCTTCAGTCTCCTGAAAAAATGGGGAAAAGCAGATATTATATTCTTGAAATCTTTTTTAAATATTATAGTAGATATATTATTGGTATGATAATTAGGCCTTATACGTACCGTCTAAGTCCAAAGGCAATAATGCCAACAACTACTAGTACGGTTAGAGTAGTAGTTCCAACAATCAACAATCTGTGTCCTTTTGAGGACCCGTATTCCCCTGCCATTAAAAATAAAAGGACAGAGACAACAATTATATTGCTATTCACATCATCGCAGTACATATAAACATCTTGTTTTAACATTAGAACTCAATGTCTTTTGGAATATTTGAATGTGCTTTTGTGCTGTTATTTTAAGGGAAACTAGTTGAGGGCCTTATGTCAATTTGTCTGTCCTCATTGGTGATAAACAAAAACGAATCGCAGGATAAGCACATTCATCTCTGGTAAGTGTCTCTGCGGCCGGTCGTTTATGGTATGAGTGGAATTAGTCTGGACAGGGGCCTATCACAAGGTTGTTGAATCCAAGATCCTTCACTTAGACCCAGCCGTTAGCTTGCCCCGAGTTATCAGGAATTGTTCGTCCTCTCAGAGGACTTCTTGGATTTCTTTCTATTTTTATAGATGAATGTGCGTAAATATGCTATTTACATATGATTACGGTATATTGATATTATTACATTATTAACAACTTCTTTAAGGTGTTTGCTTGTTATGCTCGCTGTAATGCAAGTCCACTGTAATGCAGAAGATATGATTTAACCAAAACATGGCACCAATTGCCAATCTTTCAGATTTTTATGATACAATTTCTATATTTCTAATACAATCAATTCTTGCATGCTATGAGTTGACAAGCAACAGAAAATATCGCTCCATAGCTGTGCACCTGACCTGCTGTAAAACCATAACATAAACCAAACGGTGAACAGTTGAATGCAATTACAAATAACCAATAACATTACCCCGAAACCCAGGGACACACCCCCCGCCTCCAGTGACGATGAAGTGTGCAATATCAATACTATAATAGACAGCAATACAAACTGAAAGACTTGCATATATGGCTCCTGCAAGTCCTAACAAGTAATTTCTTTCTTGATTAGTCCATTTCCTAAATCACTCTATCCACCAGCACTCTGACTAGTGGTGTGTCCTCATTTAGGAGGGGCAGTCACAGGGGAGTGGCACAGATTAACACAGGGTGGATATCAGACCACAACACTGTATCTTTGCCTTTTAATTCACTTATACTTTCGCCCTGCCCCTGACAAACCTTGCTATAGTTCTGTCCTGAAATGGTAATACACTCTAGTTTGGCAATATGGTTCCACTCTTTTAGGCTGCTCTCTGCTGTAGGATTTAAAGCATGACATACAAATGTCAGATACAGCATATCAACATTTGGAGAGTATACAATCTAACTATACAATCCCCCCATGGGGTACATCAGATATATCAACCCATTGTGTAGGTTACATACAATACAGAGCAGAACCAAAGCAGGTGGAGGCTGGGGTGGTGGTGGGTGAAATCCAGCTCAGGACTTTGCAGAGAGTGTGTGTGAGATGGAAGGTCTTAAATGGACCTATCAGTGTATGTGCGTTTGATTGGACCACGTTAGCTGTCAACCTTTAGGCGGCGCATGACTAGATTGTCCCGCCAGAACTAGCTACTCCCATTAATGTCAGATTTAGTAGGGGTGACACTCGAGGTGGCCAATGACATTTTTGCGGGGGCATGTGGCCACCCCGGGCCAAGCCCCTTGCCCTGCCCCTGACAAACCTTCCTATAGTGATGTGACGACATGCACCCACCAATGGAGCCTCTAGAGAGCATCAGGGTGCAGCTGTGCGAGCCAAGGTCATTGCTGGCCACGCAGCAGTATGACCCAGACTCCTCTGTGGTGATGTTTGCGTGAAGTGTCTGGTGTATCCCTATAGGGGTATCCAGGGTCTCCATCGTCCTTCCTTCTGTGGTCAGACACTCGGGACCTTGGTACCAGGTGTATGTATGAACAGGGGGGTTGGCGTCGCTGCTGCAGGTCAAGACTAAGCCCTCCGTCAGCAGCTCAGGGTGGAGGATCATCACAGTTGTGTTATAAGGTGGATCTAATGGGGGCAACCGAATGGTATCATCAGGGTTAAACAAGGTTAAACAGGAAATGAAACCAAAACCAAAAGTCACATTTTCATGTACATTTTTAAATGCATATGTTTCTTTATTTCACATTGTTTATATTGTATTGCTTTACTTTTTGTGTTTATAATTTTTTGTTAGTTTATTTTTGTTGTTAGCGACAGTACCAATTTCCCCCGGGATTAATAAAGTACTCTGTATCTGAATAATAAGCTTTTCTAGTTGCACCTTCTTTGCATATAAAAATGTATTTAGATGGCCAAAACGGAAAAAAATAACAAATGTGACTTTCAAAGTCAACGCTGTCACTTACATTGCACATCAATTGTTATGTTTGTGGAGTGTCTCGAGCCCTCAGCGGTTTGAACCTGACAGGAGTAGGTACCACTGGCGTTGGCCTGGGCCTCATTCATGGTCCAGACCTGGCCGGGATACTCGCGGTTGGTGGTGCTATTGCCAGCCTGATCCATGAACCAGTGGTACCGCCCCGCTGGGCCGGCTGTAGGGCTGCAGCAGGCCAGATGCACGGACTCTCCCTTCGTGACCACCCCACGGGGACTCACAGACACTGTGACTGCATCAGGAGAGTCTAGTGGGCAGGGATTTAGCAGTGGGCAAGGATTTAGAAATGAATAGTTACGACCATGTCTGGGCCGAGGCCAATGCCTCTTGCTGCGAAACTGCAACATTGACATTGACGACATAAATGCTTTATAAACATTTGTCCAGTTTTTATTAAATTGTTCCTTTGATCATAAATACGAACAAGGATCATGCTTAGCAATGTTTATACTGCACACTGAATGTTAAAGCTTTCACTAATGCTATTTATGCTGACTTTCTTATAATTAGACATGGCCCAGTTTCAGTTCCACCAAGACAAAATAAAGAGTAAACCAGTGGCTGGATTAAGGAAGTGTCTTAAAGTGTTTGTCTACCCTCCAAACCCAGAAACAAATGAATAATACTAATTAAATACGTTTTTAATCTATTAAAACCCAGGCCTACCTGAGACTAAGAGGCGTACACCAGTCTGAGGTGGCATCTTCTGTGTGGGGTGGCCGGTGACGACGTAAAACACGTACGCTCCAGCGTCCAACATTCTGACCTCTGAGATTTGCAGTGAGCAGTTTTTAGACCCAGGCAGCCCCAGATACTTCACTCTGTTGGTGTAGGCAGGGTCCAGGAATATACCGGCACTGTGGAACACATAGCTAGGAGAACAACAAGCCAAGTCAAGTCCATTGTATTTGTATCGTTCCATGGACAGTTGCCGTCTCAAAGGTACTAAGGGGGTGGGTATACAGTGGCCCAGGCCACTGCCCCTTGGCCCTCTTTTTTGGCTAAACTGAAAAACAAAAAAACAAAAATCAAAATACAATTTTTCCTTTTTTCGTTTTATTGTTGTAGCTTTCACTGCTCCAGATGCTGTCAGCGAGGGGGTCCTCTTATTTAGCTTGAGCCACTGCACCTCACAATATCTGTGCACGGCCCTGTTCACGTGTCCGCGTCATACGACAATCCCAAACCCTCTAAAGGGCAAGGAAAAACGATCAAATCCCCTGAATCTCAAGCTTTGAGAATGAACACAGAAGAGGGATACCTCCTCCAGAGAAGGTGAGTTAGCGCAACAGGCCTAGGGGCCAATATGTGCAGATATAGGCCTAATGGTGGCATTAACAGGCAAAACAAAGGCACAAGTAAGATGAAGCTGAAAAATAGACAGACACACACACCATCGTTTACGTATAACATCATGCCAAGAAGAAATATTAAGTTGTGTTACATTTATCCTCTCAAATCAACTCTCGGGATCAGGTAGCCAAACACTTTTACCTGCTATGTTTTGTATAAACTATTTAACAAAGATGTTTGCGTGTTCATACCTCTGTGTGATACAGCGGCTACTCCCTAGGCACCACATCTCAGATGGGACTTTGCGTGTCTGTCCTTCCTTCATGCTGGCATTGTGCTCTGCTGAAACAGAGGGCTAAAAGACACAAAATGGAGGGGGGGGGGGGTCACCTCAGTATCGTATGTTGTGATGGACTGTTCCCATTGAACAACACCAGAAGACTGACATGGTAAGGTGGTTACTCCAGTAGTTCTCAAGGTGTTGTTACATAATGTTTCAGCTGGTTTACAACATATTGCTAATGGCATACTTGTTACTTCTTCTATTATTACACATCAACATCTGCAACAACTTCCTGATAATCTGTGCTGCCGAATCAAAGCAAGGAATTGTGTGATGCATAAGAGCAAACAATGGATCCTTTATTTTAGTTTTTTTTTTACCTGGCTAGAGGGGTCCTCTGGGTAGTCATAGGAACAAGGCAGGACCACAGTCGAACCAACCACAGCGCAGACGGGGTTGATAGGCACGTTTACAGACCAGTCGCCAGCAGAAACACCTCAAGAGGAGAAAGACACGCACTTTTACTAACGATGCACTAACACAGGCCATAACCAATGAATCAATCAGTCTTGTGAATATTGAATTATAGACAATTGTTGGATTTTTTTCTTGGATACATTTCAAAGACATCTACTTCTGGGTTTGGACTGACTCATTACTTTCATTGTCTAAAATACTTTATTATTAGAATATTTAAACTTTTGAAAGACGGCCATGCTTGAGACATGCTTGACATTAGATAACTTCTGTTATGAATTGGCGCTATACAAATAAAATTGAATTGAAATTGAATTAGCATTCTTGTGGATCCCAGAGAGCAGTAGGCCTAATCATTAAGACAGGCAACTGTGCTGCATTCCCTTTACAGACAAGACCAAATGTCAATGTTTGTGGGTGTTCAAGGGGAAAGGCCATCAAATGCAGTTAGGCAGACTTCTCTCAATCTACACCATCCACTTGAAATCCCTGCAGGCTCAAGAGCTGAACACTTTCTACGCCCTCAGAAAGAAGGAGAAGGTACTTGCAACATTGGTACAATGAGTTGGCAGAATGACATAAACCAAACCTGGCATACCTGAGTATATACGGTAGGTGCAGCCACCAATCAGAAAACAAGCACAGAATGTGTGGTATTACTGTATTAATGGTAAATGGTTGCAGTATGTTCTCATAAAAGCCTCATGATCATTTTCTTCAGATTGTTCAAGTTATTAGTTGCTCATGGCTCCTCAACTCTACAATGTACCTAAAATATGTGTACCAAACCGCCAATAGACTGGGCACTATCTCTGGATTTTAATAAACATGCCCATCCATCACAACATCACAAAACCCCCCATGCGTCTCACCTCCCTGTGTCTTACCTTTCAAAACTAAGGTTGCCAGGATCCAGAGTGTCACTGCGTTATCCATCTCCATCTTCTTCTGTTATGTCCCCTCCGACTCTGTCTGTTCCTATTGTCGTTCTTATATCTAAAGTCTAGGCCTACCTTGGGTCTCAACTGCACCTGTCAACAGTAACTCTCCCCAATCAAGAGCGAGGAGTCTCTGTCTTCGTTTGGTTGATTGGTCTAATCTGTTTCTTTGAAGTTTCTCACATTTTCTTGAGGACATGAAACCCGTCTGGCTTCCCCTTTTCAAAGGGCTGTTGTGATTGCTGTCCAACAAACAGGAAATTGTCTTGTCACTCTTGTCTGTCTGCCCGTCAGACACACACACACACACACACACACACACACACACACACACACACACACACACACACACACACACACACACACACAGTTTACTTTGTGTTTTATGGACTTCTATTAAATTATTTAGTTTGTTATGTAGTATCTCTACACTCTGTGTAACGTGGTGGATGAAGTAAGTGGGGAACAAATGGCAAAATAGTTAAATTTAAAGTTTTGCTTGTAATCCTCATCAATGCCCCTCTCTCTGGGATTAGAGGCGGAGTCCGCTGGGTTTCGGATGAGCGGAGCGGCTGAAGGTCGCCAGTAGGAGCAGCCTAGGCTGGCCTGTCCTGCGGTTTCACTCAGAGGGGGGATCAAACCTGCGAACAAATCGGCGGAGACATATTGTTGTTATTGGAAACCTGAGGTGTGTGTGTGTGTGTGTGTGTGTCTGTGTGTGTTATGTTTTTCTTTTTGATGAAGTGAGCGGGACACACACCACTGGGAATGGATTAGTGTTGGTGGGGACGCGCCTCCTCGTACACCTGCTCAGGTGAGTGGGGTTTTCCCCCAGATCATTTTAACAGGTGATAGACGTGATTAGACGTTTAAAAGTGTCCGTTTAACGGGGCAACACACATCAGACTACACGTCTGTAGACCCACGAAGGGTCAACTCAGTACATGCCGTCCTGCCGGGCCTGGACCTTGCTGCTGGTCTCAGTGGGTCCAGTCCAGTCGCATTGCGGTGGGGCTAAGGCTCGTTGGTTAATGTTTAAATTTTAAATGTGTTTACACCGAAACGAACACATGTGCTTAACTAAACATTAACTAAGTTAATAATATGAAGTTCAATGAAGGCTGTTTTACAAAAAAAAACACACAAAAAAAGCAGCGCTCCTCGTGGTTTATTAGGCCTGTTGCGCACATACAAAGCCATCGCCAGGTGAGCTTAGTACAAGATGATGAGGATGTATGATGATGTTTTTGAACCATGGGAGTAGGCCTAGTCCAACTGTCTTTAGTTTTTTTTTTACTAAAGCAAAGAAAATATATATATGGGCCATATAGTGACCCATATGGAGACCATTAGCTCCTGCCAGGGTCACAGATCATACAGGCCTATGTACTAATAATGCTCTTATATTGACATCATAGAAATATTATTACAGAAAAAAATGTTTCTCCTTGTATTTTCGTTATTACACCATTGTGGCATGGATTTTTATTTGTCAGTATCCTAACTGTTATTCGGAAGTAACCAAGTCAAGGAGAGGAAATGTGTTGACAGACATAGGCCATTATTTTTTTAACAACAAAAAACGATAAACAGATGGATAGATTGATGAATATGTGCATAATTGAATGGATGGGTGCCAGTATAGTTGACATCAATAAACACAGCGGTAATTCATCCATAATAACAAAGTGAGGAATGACGAATGAGCCCAAACATATAGTTTTACAACATTATAATGAGCCAACACCAGCTCCAAGCCTCTAACTGTAAGCATTGGTGAATATGTGCAGAAACAATTAGTTGATCAATCAACTAATCAATAGTTGATTGATTTTTGAATGACTAAAAGGAATTGAAGACCTCTAAGGGAGTGCAGGTTTGATACCATCCTGGTTGTGAAGGACTGTTGTGTACTTTGTAAAACAGGGACCCGGAGTGACTGCAGGAGGGAGAAAGAAGTAGAAGATAAGACCAGGAAGGAAAATAAACAAGAAGAAACATCGGATGATTTCTGCATCCCATAAGATGTATGCAGAAAAAACAGCGAAGGAAGGAAAGATGGGTGAGTGGTACAGTACAAACGACACGCCTGTGCACAAATGGCAGACATGCACACACATCCATGCTGAGAGCAGGTGACGTGCTTTTGCTGGCATTTACCACACATCGTGTTCTTGGCTGTTAACTATTAACTGGTTTGTTTATTTCTGGCAGAAAGTCATTTTCTCTGATGCACACTGGGAAAAGGATTCAACAGTTTCAATAGTTCATTCCCATTTTTACAATAGAAGTTGGAATGGGATGGGAAAAAAATATGTTATGTTACTAGGGTTTCTAGGTTATTATCTAATGATGTTATCTAACTAGGTTATCTAGGTTATTATCTAATGATGTTATCTAACTAGTAGTAGTTATTATCATATAGTAATGCTGCAACACTGCAAAAACTGGTGTCAGCAAGACAACCAAAATGGTTGCGCCTTGTGTGGCTCAAATGGAGCCGTGTTTTGTGTTCTCCATGGCAACTAGTCCTAGGTCTTAGGTCTTGGTCCTTCACCTTTCAACGGCTCGTATGATATCTTACGAAAAAGTTTTTTCGTGCATAATCCTACAAATGTCTACTTATCGTAAGAACGTTTTATGGGACCAGCCTGCGCCTTCTAGTAACATTGGGAAAGTGTTGACTGGCGGATGGCTTGAATTCATACCGTTGTGAGACAGAGTAGGAAAAATGTGACATTATTCATAAGCAACGTTATGGCTGTTAATGAGCAGTCTTACCTTTTTTCTTGATCTATCCGATGTAACCTCCATTTGCTGTATATTAAATACATGTGCTACACTAAATCCTAATTTCAGTCCAACCGCTTTCAGTCCAAGTGTTGCTCTTGGTTTTCCTGTAGTGTTATACTCCTTAAGATGGAGGTGTCTGTTCGCAATATGTTTCTGAAGCAAAGTGACTGGATATCTAGATCCTAACCCTGGCGCCTGTTGCTATAATTATCCTTCATAAGTGGATTACGTCTAGTCTGGCACTCCTTCTTTTGTTTAGCTATTTTACGTTTCCCCACATGTGTGTATGTGTGTGTGTGTGGGGGTGTGTGTAAGTACCCCGACAGAGAGTCAACTATGAGTCAACAAGCAGATGTTTGGCTCCTGGATGTGGCAGCCAAACATAACATGTTTTTTGTACAGCCTGGTTGTTTGAGATGTATCCTTTATTTTACCAGCGCCCCTTCCGCCTAACCTCTGGGAGTAATTGGTGTAGTAGGTTCCCAGGCGCAGAGAGAGACAGAGGGAAAGACGGGACTGAATTTTTAAGGGTTTTATTACCCAAACACAATAAACACTAAACACTACTAGCGCAAGCAGGGCTCATGAATTGACTTAAATTGAGGAATAACAAAGAATCAAATAGATTAAAAACAAGCGTAACTTTTCAAATGATTGATTGAAACTCTTCTACACGTTTTTATATTGTCCATTGTTCATACGGCCTTTCTGTCCCAATTTTAACCTTATTTTATTCTAAACTATATCCATGCTGCTATTTGAACAAAATGAACGTATTATTACAATAATAATAATTATTAAATGGAGAACTAGCGGCTTCTTCACCCAAGGCAGAAACACAGAGTCAGGAAACACATGAAGTAGCAGGTCTTTTCTCGTAAGTGTTTTACGTAAGTGCTGTCTACTGTTGTTGTGGTCAAAGACGAGTGGAATTGCGTGGCTGAAAAACTATCTCAAAGC
>JAOPJI010063564.1:0-11644 GCA_027122695.1 Merluccius productus
CTCTCTCTCTCTCTCTCTCTCTCTCTCTCTCTCTCTCTCTCTCTCTCTCTCTCTCTCTCTCTCTCTCTCTCGTCAGAGAAGTACAGACATCCACATTATCAGTTCCCGCTAAAGACACTAGTGCATTTGGGATGCTGGCGGTTTGGTATTATTAAATATTACACTGGCCTTGTCCTTCAAATGTTGCTTACAAATTCACAGTTGGAGTTCCTTCCATTCATGTTATTCAGGTGTTTTGGCACATTTGACTGAAGTATTTTGTTCTTACCTAATGTGCTTGCTGTTGCTTTATGAAGAGTTTATTTCAAAGGTATTGTATTGTGTATAATGTTTTATGAAACATACCTTTTGTTTGTCACTTTCAACAAGGTTTCCTTGTTGAAAGTGGAATGAAAGACTATTGCAAATGTAATTATGTATCGCTAACAATGAGCACCTGAATGTGTATCAGAGCAGCTCAGGTTAACATCAGTATAATGATGCTAACATTATTCTATTATTTTTCTCTCTTCATTCTGCCACAGCAACAATTATTAACGAGAGAGCAGAGAATTTATTACAGAGAGAGAACAAAGAAATTATTACAGACAGGGAACAGAGAAATTCATAAATAGAATGGACAAACGAAGTACACGTGCGTTGGTGGGAAAGATTTCTCGCCTTTCTCTTTTATTTATTTTTCTATATTTCTTTGTCTTCACATCATATCCAAATGATGATTTAACAGTAAAATCCCTCACTAGTTTTCTATGTCCTTTAATGTAATAGTGACACTTAAAAATGGACTAGTCTCGAACCATTTCCAGTTAATATTTTGCTAGAGTGCATGCCAGTCAGAAGGCTAAATGATATCGATCAACATTCATTTAATAAATATTATGTAATAAATATAAATATAATTAAAGCTGCAAGCAGTGATGAACAGGCCCTCACCCCTTACGTCCCTGCCGCACGTTGGGGGGGGAGCAGCAGTCGCTGTCTTCTTACTCGAGGAATGACTGAGTATAATATTATTTCCTGTTCCTGTTTCCTACGTGGCGATGAACTATGTGGCATCTAGGTTTCACTTCCTGTTGCAAGTAGGTGGTGCTACATAAACGAGTTATCAATGCATCAATACATTTACTGGAAGTGGCCTGATATGGCCATACATTTTCATGAATATTGGAAATTGCATGAAGGAGTTAAATATCAATTCCTGTGTCCACTATGCGGCGCGAGAGAACACATACTAATTATACATTATCTTGCTGTATATCAAGTGAAGACCACAATAAAAATGTGATGTAAATCTTACGATGTTTGTCACATAAGGCTTGTTTCCAGTTGCCAGTAGGTGGCGCTATGACTATAACTCAATAATGGCATGTAGATGTCTTCAGGCCTGCACTGTTATCAAACATGTCAAGTTTGGGTCAGATTGGACTATGTACAGTCGAGTTATAACAGCATTCTTTGTCCACTTTTTGGTACTAGAGAACACGCACTAATTATACATTATGTTTCTGTATATCAAGTGAAGACCGCACAATGTAAATTTGACATAAATCGGATGATCGTAATCGGTCGTAATCGTAATCGGATGTCACATAAGGCTTGTTTCCTTTTACCAGTAGGTGGCGCTATGACTATGACTTAATATTGGAATGTAGATGTGTTCAGGCCGGGACTCTTCTTAAACATGTGAAATTTGACTGACTATGTGGAGTCGAGTTGCAACAATGTCTTTCTTCATGGTGAAACATCAAATTTGCCACGTGGCCATGGCAACACCATTCAATGAAAAGTCAAATCTCCATCATATAGCATCATCAAGGTCTTCCAGCTTTTCTGACCACATTTGAGGTGGATCTGGTCAACCTGCTAGGAGGGATACATGAAAGTAGAACATTTGTAATTTCCTGTTGCCAGTAGGTGGCGCTATGACTATAACAGAATTTTGACATGTAGATGTGTTCAGGCCTGGACTCTTATCAAGCATGAGAAATTTGGGGCAGATTGGACAATGTACATTGGAGTAACAACTTCAAATTCACCGGCACGCCGGTGAATTTGAAGGTGGGTGCTTTGACTTTGAAAACTGTTAGGGGGCGCTATCAAGCCAACTTGCCACACCCAAGCCCAAGACCCATATCACATACTGATTTGCGCCAGTTCTGATAAGTTAACATTTTAACACATAACATTTTCATAACTTTCTGAGCACCCCTAGCACATCCAAAATGCATTTGAAATCAGCCTAAACAAACAAACAAAAAGAAGAAGAATTCTTCGAAATACAATAGGTCCTTGCACTTCGTGCTTGGGCCCTAATAATAATAATAATAATAATAATAATAATAATAATCATCTCTACAAAAACAATAGGTTCCTTGTGTCACACCTTCCGCCTCTGTCCCCTAGTATCGGCCAGGATTTTCTCCTTCTCTCTCTCTCTGTGTCTGTTTGGTCCCTGTCTGTGTCTGGGTGTTTAGTGGGCGTGCCCACAGGCTCCGGCTCCTTGCAATATATTTACCCTGGTTTTCCAGTCACTCATAGCCAGATCGTAATAGATCCTAACCAGTTAGTCATGCTTCTTGGCCCCAATTACCATATCTCTCTTACCTTGAGTTATTTTACCTTACCTGCCTAACCAATGTTTCCTTGTTTCCTTGTTCCCTAGTTCCACGCTCCTATCTGTATCATCTGCTTTGCCTATGGCTCCGACTGTCTTGCCTTGTCACATCACCAGTGTGTCAGCCTGAGTCACCACCAGTGCTGCTGGCCAGCCCTTCTGCCTGGGCTTCCCTGGACCAGCCCCGGGTTCTTATTAAAAAACTCTTTTACCTTCCACCTTTGTCCTGCCTACTCTGTGTCAAGCTTTTGGGTCCACTACCTCCTGAGATCGTAACAATGGTCCTGGCACCTTTGTGCTCGGGCCCTAATAATAATTCTTGAAAATGCAATAGGTCCTTGCACCATTCGGTGCTCAGGCCCTAATAAGAATAAGAATAATTCTTCGAAATACAATAGGTCCTTGCGTCATTCGGTGCTCGGGCCCTAATAATCTCTACAAAAACAATAGGTTCCTTGCACTTCGTGCTAGGACCCTTATTATATAATAATAATTTATTGAAATACAATAGGTTCAATAGGTCCTTCATTCTTTTAGCCATAGTTTACCGGCCCCCGGGCCCATACTCACGTTTCATGGAGGAGTTCTCTAAATTTGCAGCTGATCTTGTTACACATTCTGAGAAAGTTTTGCTTGTCGGGGATTTTAACATTCATGTGAATAACTTGAATAACTTCTGATTCTCTCACAAAGGTCTTTTCTGTCTATTACAGATATGTTTGATTTCAAACAGCTTGTCCAGCACCCTACCCACAACGGTGGAAACATGCTGGATCTTGTTCTGACCCATGGTGTTGAAATTTCAGATTTGGTCCTCTCACCTTATACCTCAGCTTTATGTTTTAATGGTTTAATGAAGACACTCACACCCTTAAACGAAGCTGCAGAAAACTAGAACGCAAATGGCGTTCGACTAAACTTGCATGGAATAATAGCCTGCTGAGTTACAAAACCGCATTAACCGCTTCTAGAAATGCCTACTTCTCCAGTTAAGTTATTCATTTGAACAAAAACAACCCACTGTCAAAACTCTTGACTTTGAACACAAAATTGAATCAATTAGAAAAGAGATTGATGCTTTCCCTACTACTCATCTTGATCAGCCTACAAGAGCGGCACCACACGCCCCCCCTGAAGCAACCTTCCTGCATTTCAGCACAAGCTCCTTGGATGAACTTGCTAAACTAACACAGGCATCTAAACCCACTACATGTATGTTGGATCCTCTCCCTACCAAGGTCCTTAAAGAACTCTTTCCAATGGTTGGACCTGCTATGCCTGCATCATGAACTTGTCCCTGTCGACTTGAACAGTTATCTCTACTTTTAAGACCACTGTTATAAAACATCTACTCAAGAAGCCTGCTTAGACCCTCAAGTACTCAGCAGTTATCGGCCCATCTCTAACCTTCATTTCCTTTCTAAAGTACTGGAAAGAATTTTAGCTAACCAAACAACCAATCACCTGAGATGATGAACAACTTATTTGAACCCTTTCAGTCTGGGTTCAGGACTTTCTATTCCACTGAAACTGCTGTAACCAGAGTGGTAAACGATCTTCTTACCATGGAAAGCAATGCAAGCTCCCTGCTGGTGCTGCTTGACCTTAGCGCCGCCTTTGACACAATCGAGCATTCTTCTTGATCGTCTTGAACATTATGTTGGCATCTAAGGTTCAGCCCTTCTCTGGTTCAGATCCTATCTCACAAACAGAACGCAATTCGTTCTGTGTGAAGACTCACAATCGAAACACTGCAACCTAAGCTTTGGACTCCCTCAAGTCCTTGGTCCACTGCTCTTTGCAATCTACATGCTTCCTCTCGGCGATATCATTCAAAGCTATGGAATTAGTTTTCACTGCTATGCCGATGACAATCAAATCTACATTCCTATTGGACTCCTCCCAAATCCAGGTTGAATCGTGCTTGACTGCAATCAAAATATTTGCAGCTTAATACAGGTAAGACAGAGCTGATAGTCATCGGCCCAAAGCAACAACAAACTCAGTTTGAAGATGATAACCCCCTCAGGAACAGCGGGGGGTTCGTGGGGCCTAATTTTAAGGCATATGATATCTTAAAGTATACTAATAAATACTTATTCTTCATCGACCCCTCCGGTCTTCAGGGGCTGGCTTTCTACAAATCCCTAAAGTTAAAAAGAAATCAGCAGGACACATAGTGTTCTCTTACAGAGCACCCTATGTGGAACAGTCTGCCACCTGTAATCAGGGAAGCTGAATCTGTTGATGAATTCAAATCTAAACTTAAATCCTACCTCTTTACTCGCTCATTTGGCTCCTAGGAATGTCTCTCAGCTCTCATTAAATTGACCTTAGCCAGCACTAGCCTACCCCTGCTGCCAACGGTTACTAGATTGAGGGTGTATGTGTGTGTGTGTGTGTGTCCCATCTAACCACAATGTTGTCTCTGTCTTAGGGTGTTGCTGTGATCACGACTGGACGTCCGGCCACTGCACTGGACGGCTACCAGCTGCTCACCAGCCAGCACCTCACCATCATGGACAAATTCATTTCCTATTCTTTGTATTTTAAATGCCTGCTATTATTTGCGTGTGTCACTTATGGCACCCATTGCACTCCTAACCATCCCTGGAAGGAGGGATCCCCCACTCTGCGTGCCATCTCTGATGTGAGGAATGCAGAGTCGCTCACCAACTTCCGCAAGAGACTCAAGACCCACTTGTTCACCTGGACTCTGCTTAGCCTCCGTCCTCTACTAACCCACCCCTCCCATTAAAAAAAAAAAGAACAAAAAATGTAGCACTTATTGTATGTTTGTATGTACTGGCAGTTACATTAGTATTTTGCACTTAGCAGCACTTAGTCTTGCTGAAAAACAAATGCAACCTGGCTGATAGAGCTAAGTGTAATCATTATTTGCTGTAGTGTCTACAGTGCACGGGGCTAGACTCACCTTCCAATGTCAATACGATACAATAACAAGAGGTGCTGCTGGACTCTGTTGTGATGCTTTAAACAGATTACAACCCGGCCGCTTTGTTTGTGGGCTCAGTAAACGGAGTGTTATAAGTACAGATAATGTTTGGATCTTTAACAGACTAAATATTTGACTGAAATTGGCGCCAATGAGGTCCTCCAAAGTGGGAGCTCTGCCCTCTTCACTAAAAGTGCTTGCTCACAAGCTAATGCAAGCAGTTTCCCAACCAATCATTTCTATGTATAAGAAATAACCTACTTCCACTTTATTCACTGTAACATGTTTGTCTTTATTGCCACAATCTGTATAATGTCCATCACTGTCAATATGCCAGAAGGGGAACAAAGACATGTGCTGAGTCCAGGCAGCAGCCAAGTCCAAGAGGTGTGGGGGTGAATCGTTTGGTCTCTGGGGACAGTCTAGCTCTATGTCTTTCTTTCTCTCTCTGTCTCTCTTCCTGCCAGTTTGTGACAAGCTCAAGGCTCAGACATTAAATAACCATAATATCCACATACACTGTTGTCACTCACTCTTTACACACACACGCACGCACGCACGCACGCACGCATATAGGGGGCCGTCTATCACACCCCATACACGACCCCATTCATGCACCATGCATGCAAGAATGCACACACACACACAGATCTAAAATCAGATTCACACTCGCACATTGTGGGTCACAGTTGCTCCCTCTATACATTATTTAGTCTACGGTGGCACTTATTGCCGATAAGTCAGAGCAATATCGTAGTTGTGCTGCAAATGGCAACTTGACTCAGTAGTCCAGATGGGAGATTCAACAAAATCTTCTTCATAGGAAGCATAATGAGGTCCAAGCTAGAGGGAATGGGAATAGGCAGTCTGTGGTCCCTGGTTTCATATAAATGACATGGGCTGATGGGAGGGAACTCTTTTCAGCAGCTTTACAAGAGACAAACTTTCTGGCCTTGCATCAAATCCCCCATTACTCTGTCAGGAGGCAAATACAAGTCTTACAAGTACTTGTTAGGACTCCACAAAGAATCAGTTTAGCACCCATCATATTTCATGGTGCATTATTTTTTTATACAAAGATTGCCAATCAAGATGATTTCTCGTTTCACTCAAACATGTTTGTGTTTAGATGATCATTGTGGCAGGGTTGGCCCTCACCACACGACACAGGACACGGGTAGATGTTGGTTCAAGATGTTTATTGGAGTTTCAGGCTGGTGGTATTCGCCAAGCTGATGGTACAATGGTCATGACTGTGGCTCCTCCTCGAGTGTGTGTGTTGATGGCTGGTTTATCCTGGGGTGCCATGATTGCTCTCATGCACCACAGGTGTGCAGCCCCACCCAGCCAGAGTCCAATCAGTCTGACTCAGGCCAGGTGAGGCTGTAAACCAGCCATCAACAACACACACTCCACACTCATGAATGTACCTGGCTATTACATGTACAGCAGCGTAAAGCGGCAGCATGCACACACATACACACACACACACACACACACATGGCCCTTACCATCTATAGCACTAATCATGTTTAAAACAACTACTTTGACATAATGGAAATGCACTGTCCGGTATTCCTGCTGCTCGCATCACTTGTGCTGCATTAACCTGGAGGTCACATTCTCAGAGCCTCGTGACCGAACAGCTGCCTTTCATAAAGTGTCCCTGGGTGCTACAATGAAGATCACAATATCACACAACAGTACAATATCTGATAGTACAATCTGACCCAAACCCTAACCTTAACCTCATCTCCTTCCCTGCTATAGGTGAGGAGCGCTGCGGCCTACCTGTGTGAGGTGGGGGTTAGGTTTAGAGAGGGGCGCTGCGGCCTACCTGTGTGAGGTGGGGGTTAGGTTTAGAGAGGGGCGCTGCGGCCTACCTGTGTGAGGTGTGGGTTGGGGTTGAAGCCACACTGGTTGCACACCATGGAGCGACACTGTGTGCAGGTGTTGTGATTTGGCTGGCCGTCCGTGGAGCCCATGAGGTCGGCAGTATTGCAGACGGGGCACAGCTTGCTGCTAGGCATAGGTGCTATCTGAGGCACTGAGTACGGGGAGGTGGGGGCGCTGCCGCGGTCCGGAGACACTGATGGAGACCGGCCGGTTCTGCTGCCAGCATCCACCTGCAGGCTCATCCTGGAGACGTGACCTTTGCCCTGCTCTCCTTCCTGGGGGCCCACGGTTTGGTGGCTCTCGTGGGAGGCCAACCGGTCTCCTGTCCCGGGATCGCTCTGGACCCCAGCTTTGGGCCCGGGGTCTGTTTGGGGTGGTCTACCGGGGAAGCTGTTAGAAGAGAACAGAACGATGAGGACACACTTTAAAAAAACACGGAATGAACATGGACTCAACTGGTAATTGTCAGGTAATTTTGTTGGATTCCATTTATCAAAATCTATTCATAATAAATTCAACAAAAAACAAATTATTTTACATCAAAATGTAAAATGAATCCCCTTTAATTAACTAGCTATTTAAGTGATTGTGTTCAATTAGGTTGGTGTGGACCTAAGCACCATTTGGGCCTCATCTTGTTTGAAAATATTAGTAATTATATCCTGAAAGACTAGATCACATCCCCTACCCTTATATCTATTATACCCTTATATGGTGACTTGTCGTGGCCCAGCCATGACTCAGAATTTCCAGCTCTCCCCTGTGTTCCCCTGCCTGGCTGGCATGGGCGTGTCTGGCCCTCTCCCCTGGTCCCTGGCTCATCTACACACCTGCTCCCCGTTGTCATCAACACACCTGCCATCCCTCTACTCATCAACCTGCTGTAGATCGACCCCAGCTCTTCATCCACTCATCGCTGGATCGTTGCCTAAATGCCGTCGGTAACGACTCTGACTGATAGTTCTGTATTTCTATTGTCTCATAGTGCTAGTTATTCTCCCGTTGCTATTTTTCCTCGTGCCTGTTGTCCCCGTGCCTACTCCTCATTTTTGTTCTCCTCTGCCCAGGATCATCGCTCGCTCTGCCTGCCACTGCCTTTGAGCCACATCACACTACTTTATCTACTCCCCTTGGATTATCCCCAACCCCTTGGAATTCCCTACACTAAACAGACCCTTCAGTGGTTACAATCAAACTCTGCCTCAGCCTCTGGTTCTGCTCTTGGGTCCTAAACTGCACACACCTGACAGTGACTTATGTCAAATACGGCAAAGATGTCAAAAACTTATCATGCCATCAGAAATATACAAAACCCAGTGAACCATTTTGTTCACTGGGTTTGTACATGTATATACATGTACACATACATACATTTTTCACACACATTTAACATAAAACAAGGACATGATAGTTTATCCTATATGAGGTTTCTGATAAGTGTCACTTCTTAAGGCACCGGTGAATGATGTAGACAATTTCTACTCCCACACTATCACTCTCTCACACTATCACTCTCTCACTCTCTTACACTATTACTCTCCTTCCCTCAAAGAAAGTATACAGTATATACAGTGTACAATATACAGAGTGAATACTATCTATATACAGTATACACACAGTATATACAATATATTATATACAGTATACACACAGAGTTTCGTGTTATAGTGGGCCCAATCGAATGGGAGAGAAAGATAATAGATAAACACATCACACATTACACTATTACACAACTTCTACAGTCTTTAGTCAGGTCCTACATACTGTATAGAGGCATTCTTTAGTCAGGTCCTACATACTGTATAGAGGCATTCTTTAGTCAGGTCCTATATACTGTATAGAGGCATTCTTTAGTCAGGTCCTATATACTGTATAGAGGCATTCTTTAGTCAGGTCCTATGTACTGTATAGAGGCATTCTTTAGTCAGGTCCTACATACTGTAGGACCTGACTAAGGAACTGTAGGATGATTATTTTAGTTGATGGACTAACATCCCACTATCTGATGTGTTGGACTAGAAGAAGTGGTAATACTGAATATTTATGTTCCTCATTTTTTGGGGTTGTTTGTATTTTCTGCAGCAGTTATCTCTACAGCTTACAGAACTGTACCAGACATTAAACGGCATGGTGAACCTTTGCTTTATCTGTCATTCTGGCCAGACAGCAATCTAGCATTTACATAACAATGTTTTTTTGTTCATTCCTCCTGTCAACAAATGAGATGCCGCCATTACTGTGCCCGTTGTCTTCAAAGGAAGCCGTAGCAAACCCTTCAGAATGAAGAATAAACTGAGAGAAGAACTCAATATAGAGCGTGTTAGCAGCAGTGAGTCACTGCTAACAGGTTGAGCTGATTCACAGCTCCAGTCTTCTGGTCTCCCCAGGAATGCTCTGTTCATTCAGGCCACGCCATCAGGAACACACTCTTCACAGAACCTAAAGGCTGGATGTTACAGTTCCTCCAACGAAATACCATCCACCTAATGGCCATAGGAGAATCTACCTAGCCCATCCAAGTACTAACATCTCATTTAACCATAATACTTATAATACTAAGTAGAGTTTATATTTAATATGTTGTAATGTATGCAACATATCATTATTTAAAGGATCTTTACTATTTCAGAATCTTGGATTCTTTCTATTTTGTTTCCATTTCAACGTAGTCTGGGCTCCAGACAGTTTGATTCATTCTGTGTCAAGTTAGCTGTCATTCACAGTTAAATGTTCTATATTCTTACAGAAAATGTAGCCAATTATTTTAATCCAGTTTAAAACCATTATTATTATAGTAGTATTCCTAACCTAAAATATAAAACCAATAATCAGAATAGAACATTCTTTCATTCATCCAGTACCAATTATACTTGGTTTACTATACTTATTATACTCATACATATATAAGTTTAAGTATGAGGATTGTGATGATTGCAGTGGAACAGACAGAGGACTGCAGTGTCTTGCAACCAGAAGGACAACCAAGGTTTGTGATCAGTACATGAAGTGTGACTGTCACGTCAACAGATAAAGTAAAGTATGACTGACAAGCTTTCACAATGTAGTTTGATGTAGAAACATTATAGTCCAGCTCACCAGGTCAATACTACTTGTACAGTTGCCATACTGTCCTACTAAAGCTATACTGTTCACTGCATGTTGTTGTGTTTTAATGTCTAATGGGTTTCATTTTACCATAAATGTTTTTAAATTGAAACGTACATAAATCCTTACACAGCATAGGCCATCTGATGTGAGCAATGTTCAGAACTTCTGTATACCTAATATTAAACAATAGTATTGTGTAAATTATTATTTTCATATGAACATTGTAACCATTCCTCAGCAGATTAACTCATTTTGATAAGTAAACAATGACATTTGCTATTATGATTTACTGTTAAGTAATTTAACAGACGTTTTTAGCAAAAGCGACTTAGAGTGAATTAAGATACATGTCGATTAAGGAGCAGCTAGGGGCTAGGCTTCAAGACTGGGGGACATCGGGGATCAAACCCTCAACCTTTTGGTTAGGGGTTAACCACCCTAATCCTCCAACCAACCAGCCTGCCTCAGTGCCACCCATAAAGGCTGATGCTGACCACAAACTCTTATTTGAGCTTTGAAAATATTTACTTGGTTAAAACATGGTTTACATTTTAATGAACTTAATAATATTTTCCCCTGGCATCTTTTGTTGAGAAGAACTCTCCATTGGTAATTTTATTTTCAGGGCTGACGTTTACCAGGGCAAACATGGTCTCAGCACCACCACACCCAAGGGATGGGCTAGCATTGATTTCCATCACTGGAAAACCAGTGATGTTCTAGGTGATTTCCAACTGGAAAACAAATGAGACTAGTGTTGAAATAAATCTATGGGTGCAAACCTCAGCTATTCAAGGCAAAGTATTTCATAACTCCACGTTGGTTAGTGAGGAACAATACACTGTGCCACAGTGCCTACTTGCATGTGGGCTTTTCCTGTAGCAACTGTTACTATGCTAGTCAGAAAAGAAATGACAACATAAAAAGGGAAGAAAAGAATTGAGTGAGTGAGTGTTTTTGTCAAGCTCGACTTCAATCCTTATTTGTGGCCTATTAAAAGGACAATTCCGGCGCAAAATGAGACCATATGATCATAACACATGTCCACCGAGTTGGACCGTTCTCTGGGA